>CAJNIZ010047253.1:0-36884 GCA_905231905.1 Symbiodinium pilosum | reverse complement strand
AACCCTAAACCTTAAACTGTAAAGCCTAAATCCTAAACCCTCAAACCTAAATCCTAAACACTATTCAGAGGTCAGTTTCCTACCCTGGAAGTCTCCTAGCCCAAAGGGAGTACGTGGGGCCACCATACGAGCTCCAATGCAAAGCGAAAAGATCTTCCTGTAAAGGTCTGACGCTGGCGAAGGGGCTATTGAAGCCGACTGCGGTGGCGTTGCACAACTTCCCGTGGCCAACTCATCGCCTGCTTCCATCAGGTGAGCCATAATCTCAACTTCTTAAAGGGGGTTGTATAAGGGATTATATAGGGGACTACTATGGGGGATATTAAGGGGATACTTGGAGTTTAGGCTACGGCTCTGGTGAATTACGTATTGATTGTTACTAAGGAGTAAAAGAGGACGAGATTGTAAACGGAAACTTCATTGGTGAGTGATTATATAGGGACTGCAATAGGGATCTGTTCCGCCCTTGCCTACTGCAAACTATTAAAAAGCATATGGCTGCAAATCTGCAACGCGGTTGCCCCGAGTCCAGTGTGCACCTTGATCAGCGTCACGGGTCCTTGCAGGCAGAGCGCTGCAGTGCCGGAATCCACGAGTGGCGATTTCGACAGCACGTCAGGCAAGCCAGCTTAGACAGTTGCTGTTAAGGAACTTAATACAAGTTACCATAATATGGGTATATAGTAAATACAGGGGTTTCCTTATTCTAGTCATTTAAGCTAGAGTTCCTGAACAGCAGCCCAGTAGATCATGAAACGATTCCAGAAGTAGTTTGGGCTCCCTCTGCAGGCTTTTGCATGAGGGGCTACTCGTCGGGTGTCAGTCGGGTTTAGAACGCAGCCAGCCCACCTATCCAAGCTATCCAACCACTTGCGCTTGCAGCTCGGTTCACCTGAGCTGTAGTCTAAGCGCCTTGAAGCAGCTTACCTAGGGGATTTTTTCTCGGGGAGTAGTATAAAGCTTATTAAGGGAGATACAAGGAGTTTAGCCTAGAGCTCACATCAAGGGCTGATTGGTTCGCTTGATGTTCGAGACTGTCCGATGCTGGGCAACGCCTCACCAGCAGCGGCAGATACCCAGAATTGCTGGCTCCCAGCACTTGAGCTGTACTCCTTATACAGCAGGGGTTATACAGGGCATTATATGGTGGGGATTATTATAGGGGCTATTAAGGGGGATATTTGGAGTTAAGGCACATTTCACAGCAGTGCTTTTGTATGAGAGATCGTCATTCCCAAATGAAAGCCGAGAGGCGGTCCAAAGACACTACCAAGCCCCAAATCCCTGATTATTGGTAGGTTCCCTACAAAGGGAAACCTAGCAGATAGACCCTCAAGTACTAGTATCCCGAAAATTATTGAGGCCCCAAAACGGTCTGCCCTATTTTTGAAAAACCCTCCAATTAGCACTGGAGACCTTGGCGGTTCACGATTCATGGAACTGCCAAAATCCTCCCAAGTCAACCACATATTTAAGATGGAGCGAATTTGAGCCATGATCTACACTCTTTAAAAGGGGCTTCAATACGGGAATATACAGGGAACCGCAAAAGGGGTTATTAAGAGGGATACCAAGAGTTGAGACTGTAGCCCATTTGCGTTAGAACTCTTGCAATGACACCTCCGCGCAAAGGTACTACATTTGGATGTCTTAGGAAGATGAAAGTCACTTCCCTCGACAAGAAGCTAGAGTCAATCACGCAGCGCTCAGCCCATCCCTGAACCATAAACCAGTCTAGCAGGGTTTATAGGGTGTAGGGTGTTTCCAACGATTAGGGGTCACAGTTTGGTCGTCCTCGTAATACTGAGAGTCATGGTTCATGGGGGTCTTCATGGCGCCCACTATGCCTGGAAGTCTGGAAGCCTCCAAAGACATCTACACCCAGAACACCAGGCCCTGCAAGTCGTGAAAAGAGTGAGACGAGGTGCAACCACGGACAATTCAGGATTGAGGGTTGATGAAGGTTCTGTTTTGGTATCCACCAATTTGCATCGGACTCATGTGTGGCACTTTCTATTGAGGCAGGCAAAGAAGCCCAGTTCTGCATGTGGGTCTTGCGTACAGTGTCTCGCCACTTACAGCAAGTCGGAAGGCAAAATCTAAGAGATTCAGAGTGTGTTGCAAGGACTGCCCGGGTCTTGATCTTCCGTGGTTGATGAAAGCTCAAAAAGTCCTCCCTGCAGAATGTAATCCCATACGCCTCTTATGTTTCCAAGCATACCGATAGAGTCCCCACTTTTCGAGAAACTCCTATGTACTCAGTGTACTCCAGGGTTCAGGTTTCAAGCTGGAACTTCAATTCTTTCTGACAGTTTTGTCTTGATGTCACGATGACAGACTCCAGCTGATCTTCATAAGCTTTTCTTCTGTGGCAGAAATCATTTCCTCAACCCTAAACATTTAGGTATGGGGTCTCTTGTACATGGATGGTGCTGCTGAATTGCAAAGCTTCCTCTTTAAGCATCTTTTCCTGCGCGGAAAGTAGGACTCGACTTCTGTGTTTTCATGCTGCATGAAACTGACAGTGTCAGTCAGCAAATACCGGCCACGACCAAGCAGCTGTTCAGCAATTTTCCCCCGCTCCCCGCGGTGCTGCTGCACATGAGCCTCCAAATTGTTACAGTGAAGCCGAGATTCATGATTTCGAGCTCTGAAACCTCAAGTAATATGAAAGTTCTCTTACTAAAAAAGACCCGGCATATGAACCTGTTCCGCCAAAAGTGAAAGCAGCACATGAGGCCGGGGACACTCCTGGAAGAAAGTGAGCCAATCTTCAGCAACCCGCCCCACCCAACGGAGCCAGAAGCCAGGACCAGAGTTCGAGACCGGTAGGTTTCAGATGGTTTAGGGTTTAGATGGGTTTAGGACTTAGGGTTTAGATGGGTTTAGATAGGGTTCAAGGCTCAGGGTTTAGATAGATGGTCGCATGGATAGAGGGACGGACGCGCGGGCCTGTATCACAGACCTAGTTGATGTAAATATCTGTTTCCTTTCCTACACACCCCGCACACATTCTTTCAAACATATAGACATATTTCCATGTACATGTAGACAGTTGTGGTATGACATGTAGGAGTTGGGGGGAGGTAGGCTTAATGAATGAAAGTTGTCGTGCAAGGGTTCCTACACAAGTTTATCGGGTTCTGGCGCAGACTTCGTGTGAGCCTTGTAGCAAGGGAGGTATCAAGTTCTTCATGGAAGGCTTGTGAGGGATTCCGGTAGGGACTGCAAGACATTTGCATTCTGCGATGACGGGCTGTTACACAGAAAGATGCATCTTCTCAATTCCGAAATGGTCACATGGTGCTTTGTCTAGTCTAAAGCATGTGCAAGACCCCAGCACATCCGCGGCTCATTAGCAGCTTTTAGCGCCTTGAGGAAGATCACCATGGAGATTGAGAAAGAGCTCGTGGCTTCGAGGAGTAAGCCCCACGCAGAGAAGAAGAAGTTTTTGAAATCCCTGTATCTCAGGCAGGAGGTGTCTGATGTCCCAAGGTTTGTTGCAGGTATCCCTGATGCTGCGTGAGGGCATTGAATGCACTGAGGTTGTTTCCTGACCCTGTTGTAACTGTGCACCTCCTGCATCTTTATGCCGTTGCACAGTTTCTCGTTGCACCTCCGGCTTCTGATCTCTTCTTGCATCAGCTCCGTTTGAAGCTGAAGCTCCCTTGATGCTGTCAGGGTTCATCCAGACAAGCGCTACCCAGCCTCGGCGATGCAATGGCTGACAGACTGGCAAGGGCTACACCAGGCCTGTCCAACTTACTTCTCGCCTTACTGGGGGTTAGCAGGGGAGAAGCGAATGCATTATATAGGGCTTATAGGGATTAAGTATGTTCTCTTGTTTTCTACTGACCCCACTAAATCGCCTCATGAAACCCAAGGACAAATCTGAAACCCAGTCGCGACTAAAAATTCCTCCAACATGCAAGAAAGGCGAAGTTGCATGTGTACCTTAACCGTAAACCCTAAAACCAGTGCATCCCTCAACCCGGAATCCTCACCCTGGCGAAGGGATGGTACTTAACCGACTTGCGGTTCGATGAGGTTCTCACCACATGAAACGACAAGGCCGCACGGAGGGAAGTTGTGCAGTTGCTCTGCACGCAGCAAGAACATGACAAAGTAGTAGCTCAGGAGTAGCCGTTGCCGCAGAGGAACGCCATTTGAATGGCTTCCGGTCATCTCATTTGATAGGGCCATTCCTTCACCCCAGCTCAATATATCCCACCTTTCGTCCCCATACAAAGGAGAGCATTTAACAGTACTATGGAGTGCGGTAGGTTTATGAAAGGGAGGTGAATGTCACTGGCGCGGGAATTCTGGCTGTGTCCGTGCCGTCACGCTACTTGCCAGGTCCGGTATCGGCTGTCCTCATTGGGAAGCGGCCATCGCAAAAGCTGTCAGAAGCTGAGCTGTCCTTCTGGGGGAATCCTTTTTGTACACTCATAGATCTCCTTGGGAGGGCTCCAACCTGGCTGCTACGAAACAGGACAATTCAACGGTGTTAGTTAGGCTAATTTGTGCCTGGCGTCAGCGCATAGCGATTGCCTGCAAGGGTAATCTTAGTCTCCGGGCTGGGAATCATGTTGACTGGGTACATCTTGCTACGCCGACCGCGCAGAAGATATCCTGATGGAACTTAGGTAAAGTGAATGAGATGGACACCATGACAGCGTATGTGTCTCCACTTGCAGCAAAGCGGATGCCGTTGTGCGACACGCGACGTGCTCCTGGCAAAAGTCTGCTGAGGGGATGGTCAAGCGTTTGCTGCGATGTCGTGCCACGGCATGCACATGCATGGCTCACGTCCCCTGCTTGACTCGCTTCGCTCAAGCGCCACCCTGTCGCAGTCCATGTGGCAAAAAGATTTAAGCCTTATCTTGCCAGCGCAATGGTGCCGAAGGCGTGGGATGAGGTCTTCGAGCGCTCCTCGATCCAGATCCAAGCCCTGACAGGGCAAGAGAATCAGGCAGGCATGGGCTCGTCCGAGCTTATGTTGAGTGCTTCCATTTTCTTTTTCATAATCCCTATAATTATGGCCCGACATTACCAGATGACCCCCCAATACACTATAATATACTGTGACTGAGACCGAAAGTGTTGCCGCTGAAGGTGTCGGCAGCCCTGACAGCCCTTGACCAGGGCAAGCTGACGAAGCAAGAGCTGGTGAAGGCGTTGCAGAAGGCCCACTCTGAGCACGGCACAGAGACAGATCCGTGTGAGCTGGGGGCTTTCAAAGCTCACACAAAAGCCTGGACGCCGGAGGATCTCCACAAAGTGCAGCAAGCTGCAGAAGAGCTGCAGACCTACAACACATTGAAGGCGGATGCGCTGCATGGGGTTGTCGACGAGCTATTGGCGGCTGCCAAGACGCAGGACCCGGGCACGGAGTCTGAGGCGCTACGAGAGACCCTGCAGCAACTCGACAAAGTCAAGAAGGCCACAAACAAACTGGCAGAGATGGATCCAGATTCAGGAAAGCCTCGTAGCGAAGTGCTCCACTCCGTGCACACTCCTGAGGCCGTGCAGGGGATGTCATCCGAGCAGAAGTCAGCTGCGTTCCGTGAAATAGGCCGCAGCCGGATTGCTGCAAGACGCGCGGAGGTCATCGCTGTCTCAGAAGCCATTCTGGTTCGAAGCAAGCAGCCCACGAAGGCCGAAGAGATCCATGCGGTCCTGGCCACTGCTGATGCTTTGGGCCGGGATGGGAAGGAAAAGACCGCCAAGAAGGCTGAGACTGACAGGGTGTCTGACGATCTGAAGCAGTGCCTGGAGCAGCGGAAGCTGCAGCATGAGGTGTGTCAGAAGATGCGCCAGAAGTCTGCAGAGGAGAAGGCTAAAGCCCACACGGACCTGCGAAAAGCACTCGAGGAACTGCTACGGGCGGCGTCAGCACACGTGAACGCAGTTACCAAGCTCCATGCCCAAGATGCCGCGCTGGACTTGCTGCTGGCTGACATTGAGCATGTGGAGGGGAGCCTGACCACCTGCACCTGAGTTGCTGTTAACGAGCCTAGATTAAGTCACCACAACGGGTATATATATATATATATTTATGTATATATATATATATATGTGTGTGTGTTCATATTTATATCTATATATATATATATATTTATTCATAGTCATTAATAGGGGTTCCCCAATATAGTAACAACAGCAACTCAGGCACGGAGGCTGCGGTCACTGCCAGCAACGCATCTCAGGCCTGCGCGGACCATGCGGCGGGAGCAGAGGCAAAGCTCCGCAAGCACGTGGCCGTACCTTGGTCTGCAACGTTTTGTTGCTATTATTGCTGTTGTTACTGCTACTGCTACTCTTACTCTTACTATTATCCCCATTACTATTACTGCTAGTATTATTATTACGATTGCTACTGCTACTACTACTACTACTACTACTACTACTCCTATGGATTTTTTGTTGCCATCATCATTGTTTCTGCCGTCCCGCCCTGCCTGCCTACCGATTACCCGTTTTAAGCTTTGGCCCCTGCAGGAGGCGGTGGCAGAGGTGTTGCAGCATGCACAGGAGCCTTGCACCGTGGCCTTCGGCAACATTCTGACCGCGCAGTCTTTGCTACGGCGTGCCGACGGCGAAGTGGCCGCAGAGCTACAAGGCCTAAAGAACACACAGCAGCGCCTGCAGGCGGAGCTGGACCAGGCCCGACAGCTGTGGAAGCAGGGGCAGACAACTGACCGCGTGTCAGAGAAGTCTGCTGGCCTACGGGATGACTTGGAAACTGGGAATAGAATTCGGGTTTAGGGTTTATAGTATTTTGGGGTTTATATAGGAATAATGGAAAAGAAAATGGAAACTACTGTAGTATATAAGGGTTATATAGGGATGATGGAAAAGGAAATGGAAACTGCTGTAGTATATTGGGGTTATATTGGGGTAATGGAAAAGAAAACGGAAACTACATAATGGGGCCTTGATAGGGGATCCTATAGACGCTCATTTTTCCAAGGGTTTTAGGGGGCAACTCAGGAAACCGTGCAGAAGGATATCGGGGCTGCCTCCGCCGTGCAGCAGAAGCTGCTGGGTTGCTGTTAAGGAACTTAATTTAAGTTACTATTTATTGCGGAAACCCTATTAATTACTATATATATATATATAGTAAGCCTTATTAATAACTCTATATATATATATACACCCAGAATGTGGTAACTTAATTTAGGTTCCTTAACAGCAACTCAGGCTAGCAGAGCTTCTGGACAAGGCGGCGGCCCAGAAAGCCACATTCCTGGAGATGGTTCCTTTGGTCTCCTTCGGAATGATTTTTTTTTACTGTCAGGGTTATATAGGGGATGTATTTGGGATATATTGCGAGAATGGAAAAGAACATGGAAACTACCATTAAGAAGAAAAGTTTGTTATAGGTCTAAGGGGACTACAGGTTCAAGCCGGCTTCAAGGTGGACGAGGCCGCCTGCAAGGAGGCAGCTGAGGCGCAGGCCAATCAAGCTTACGGAGAGCTCCAGATCATGTCCACGGCCCCCAGTACCGTCTTGCCCGGCGCCTCCCAAGGGGCCATTCAGCTGCATTATGCGAGGGCTTCAGTCACTTTACGTTGGTTGACTCGTAGGGACCTGCAAACTATTACGTGCTACTGTGCTTATGTGAGGAAGTGCCGCAATGCACTGCCATCCAGCGCCTGGGCACGACATTTTCAGAGACTGCCGATCTGAGCAAAGCAGCAAGCTTCATGAACCATGCAAGGACCAGAACTCTGAGTCCTTCAGGCTTTAAACCAGAGTCTAAGCTCTTGCAAGTGGGTTCTGTAGGGGATTATGTTCAGACTAGAGCTCATATTCAAGAATATCTCCCGAAGCCATCCAACTCGATGAGGCAGCAACTTCCGGACTTGAAGGAGCTTCTCCAGCATGAGCTGAACAAGGCCAACTCGGGGCTTCGGAGTATCCAAGGGTATATAGGGGATATAGAGTATATTGGGGCTATATTGGGATACTGGAAACATGGAAACTACTAAGGGTTATATGGGGGTTATATATGGGATTATATAGGGGTTCTACAGTAGGGGTGAGAGGTTGACTGCGTGTTTTGATTTTCGCTGTTGCGGGCTTCAAGTTCCTAGTGTCAACAGCTTAGGACCCATTCTAGGTATTTTGTGAGTGAAATAGTTTCTTGAGATGCGTCACCGGAGTTCACGACTTGTACTGCACACTTGAACCCATCAAGCTTGCATGCAGAACCTTCAAGGTCCACGTACCTCTAAATGGTAAGATCTAGTAATTGAGACATTATACCCCTTGATTGGGGTAAATGGATCTTGGCAGTAGCAGACACTTGAGTTTTTGCCCCGAAAGACTCCGTACCTGGAGTTTGCGGTCGCATCCGTGAGTCTGTTCGAACCCTATTCTTGCCAGGTCTGGAATCAAACCCTAAACCTTAAACCCTAAACCCTAAACCTTAAACGGATTGACCACAAAACTAGGGTACCTGCATGGCAGGGTCTATGGAAACATGCTCCCTTGACAGGCATTAAGGCTGAAAAAGCAGCAGAACTTTGTGAGCACCGGCTATTACTATAGTTTCTACCCAGACCCCTGGATCAGGAAAGTAGATCTTGGTTTAGGGGGTCCTAGAAATGACCCGATAGTATCGGGTACCAAAATGGGGGTTCTACTTTCTAGATCCGCCCAGGGGCTGGGTAGGCAGGGCAAGCGTCACTTGGAGGCGATCAGCTCCATTCGCGAGCAAATGCAGGTTGACTTCCGTTTGTGGCAACAGACACTTGGATGCAGGGCAGGATCTTCACGGGTTTTACTCCCATCCCCTTACAAATTCTTGTGCGTTTAAGACGTAATATACGAAACAGGGAATTCATGAACATAATGCTTACATGAAGTGTCTAGGGGAATTAAAATTTGTGAATGCTGACTAGTCGTATGTATATCTTGCGCGTATGGTTTGGTGTGCAGCCTCCCTTTGGCGGCCCTTGGTTCCTGGGCAAGGGTAGCTGTAGCTATGCTGCTAGCTCTATGCATGATGCGATTTGTCACTGCTACCACTCAACAGTAAGAACTCTAGATCCCATCCTAAATCCCACAGCAAA
This sequence comes from Symbiodinium pilosum, assembly GCA_905231905.1. Taxonomy (NCBI): domain Eukaryota; class Dinophyceae; order Suessiales; family Symbiodiniaceae; genus Symbiodinium; species Symbiodinium pilosum. The sequence goes on along the minus strand of CAJNIZ010047253.1, from coordinate 27,803 downwards.
TTGCAATCCCTTTTACCCTAATTAAACCCTAAATCTTTGCAACCCTAAACCCTAAATCTTTACAACCCTAAACCGAATTGCAATCCCTTAAACCCTAAACCCTAAATCTTTGACCGTGGCATGCCTTGCGCACGAAGGGACTACGTGCGGAAGCATGGCATGCCGCCCGGGGATGGTGGTCTGAGCCTTAGCCTGGATTTGGGGATTTCCCCTTAAATTAGGAGTACCATTTTGGGGTCCCCCTAATAAGGTTTATAGTATTTTGGGGTCTATATTGGGGTCCCCCCTTTTTAGGGAAACTACCAGTTCGGTAAGCTGGGAATGAAGGAATGGAAAAGAAATGGAAACTACTATGCTGGGTTATATAGGGACTAACGTAAGGATCCATTTCTTCATTCCTGGCTAACCAAAGGCCAGTAGCTGCTTGTAAAGGTATCCCCTGGCCTTCTTTCGTTGGGTTTTTAGGGTTTAGGGTTTAGGGGTTTAGGGTTTAAGGGTTCAGCTCGGGGTTTAGGGTTTCAGCGTTTAGGGTCTGAAGCAATTTGAGTATTTGGTGGCATCGCAGCTTGATTCTACATGTTGCAGCACCATGGTCAGATTGAATTTTGAGATTCCAAAATTGGGACCGTTTTGCAGGGGCTCCAAGAAGGATTGTCGCATAGCGTTATCCAAAGGTTCCCGGCCTCAATATACTATATAGAAGTGTTCCTTTCCATTATCCCAACATAACCCCAATATGTTACATAGTGGTTTCCATTTTCGTTTCCAATATCCCAACATAACCCCAATATCTTACCATAGTAGTTTCCATTTTTCTTTTCCGTTATTCCACCCGAATATGTTACATAGTAGTTTCCATGTTAAACCCTAAACCCTACCAATACTTTTATATAACCCTAAAGAAGAAGATGAAAAGCCTAGGTTCGGATGCAGGCAGCTGGCTTCAGGTTCATGAGACTGCAGACCATGGAGGCCAGGTGGCCTGGAGTCTGCCAGCGCAGAGCCTTTAGGGTTTAGGGTCTTAGGGTTTTAGGGTTTTAGGGTTTAGGGTTTTAGGGTTTTAGGGTTTTAGGGTTTAGGGTTTAGGGTCTTAGGGTTTAGGGGCTTTAGCGTTTAGGGGTTTTAGTGTTGAGGGTTTAGGGTTTAGGGGAATGTGGGGATGCTTGGGGCCCTGCATGAGCCATAGTCAAAACTTTTTAAGGGGGGTTATATAGAGGACTTTATAGGCGACTACCATAGGAGTTATTAAGGGGGATACCCGGAGTTTAGTTTAGACTATAGCTCACAGGCGCGGAATACTAAACTCTAAGCCGTGCCGTGTTGCCCATACCTGGACCACAAAAGTAGGTAAAATGATGGCCTTTATGGCCGTCATTCTGGGCTTAGGGCTATTGTTTTACATCCATTTGGGGTTTACGTAGTCTGAGCTTGCTGGAAGTGTCCAGGAGTTGATGAAGACTGAGCAGGCAGCGCAAGAAGTATGATCGGCAGGTGGTGTCAACAGCTGCCCAAACTAGAAGTGGTAGTTTCCCAACACAGGGGGGAACCCAGTATAGACCCCAGTATACTATAGTCCTTATTATGGGGATCCCCAAAAGTGTGTAGCTACATGTATTCAATTCATCAAAGAGCTGGAGATGCCTTTCCTGCTGAAGGCATGAGGGTTGCAAGTTGAAGGCAAGGTCCAGACACGGCTAGCTGGCCCTTGATGTTCTTGTTCCATGCCAGCTACATGGTAGTTTCCCAAAATAAGGGAACCCCAATCCAAACCCCAAAAATACTATAGTCCTTCTTATGGGGGACCCCAAATCGTACCCCGTATTTTGGGACCCAAATTCATGCGCTCAGAAGCAGCTTGCATGATATCCTGGCCAGGCTCATACAGGAGCCAGGTTGATATCAAGGGAAGATGTTCATTTCGTCTTGTGCTTTACGGGACTCCGACGCCTCAGTGTGTTCCACGAGCAGCAACCATAGCTTCTTTAGGGTTTACGGTTTAGGGTCTTGTATTCTCCATGATCCATGAAAAATGATGTAATGACAAGAGGTACGATATTCGATCAGTACATTCCCTCCTGAATGGTTGGCTGCGTTATTGAGGCCGTTCTGACCTGAGACACGACCTAGGAAGTCGAGGCCCTCAAACTTCGCGGTACCTGGGTGCCGAGAAGCAAGAGCGGACAACTTTCAGCTAAGACTTCATGGCTAAACATCTTGCCAGACTGTCTTGGAGCGCATCTGTGTCTGCAGACAGCCCCTCTTCAAGAAGTGAAATCTTGAAAGATATCGCGCGCTGTAGAAGCTAGAGTAGTTAACATGCAGCCTAGCCTCGGCTCCAAGCACTGAAGTGTTGGGGTTAGGATTTAGGGTTTAGGGTTCAGGGGTTTTGGATTCAGAATTTAGGATTTAGGGTTAGGGCACGCCCTTCGATTTTCAACCCTTCTGTCTGTAGGTTGGGAGCGCGGAAGCCTTCACAGCCGGCAGTCACATCAGAGGTCATGTGGTGGTTTCCAGGAATCCGGAGTCCTAAAATCAACTCGAAGGGTAGGGTCTTTTTATGAAGCGGAGTCCCGATTTCTAAGAAGAGGCCCTTAACATTTCAAAGCCCCCATGTCTATGCATGTCGATCCTTGCAATTCTGCCTCCCCTGACCGACGACGCCATTCTTTGGTCTGGGAGGAGGTGCGCGGAAACAGGTCTGGCATGAAGTTTAGGGATTAAGTGGGCTATAGCCTAAACCCTTAAAGGGGGTTATATAGGGGACTATCATAGGTGTTCTTAAGGGGATACTATAGCTCAAGTGGGTTTAGGGTTTGTATTTACGTTAGGATGGCTTCCCGTTGTGTTAAGTCTATCGACATAGCACAGCTACATCCGGACGACCATTCGTAGAGATGCCTGATTCAAGCAACCTTGCACATTAAATTCTAAACCCTGCGCGTTAACCCCTTGACCCCATGAGTTGTAGTTCAATCAGATTTCAACCACACTCGGCTGGCAACATGAAGGGCCGAAGTTGTGTTCCAAGGCCTGCTTACTGATTTATTCCAGCAATTGAACACTATGAGGTTTTGGGTTTAGGGTGATGGGGTTTAGGGTAGTGTATGAGTTTGACGTTTATAAGGCTACGGGTTTAGGGTATGAGGTTTAGAGTTTATAGGACGTAGGATTTAGGGTACGGGTTTGTTCTGTTTCCTTCTGCCTCAAAATCAAGGGTTGCCTACCCTCAGTTTTGGAAACCCCTTCCCTAAACCATAAACCTGAGATCGAACAGGTCACCCTTAGGGTGAAGTTTTTACGATCTTCACTCCAATCGAGAGCATGATTTTCATGGTGGCTTGGGATTTGCGGATTTTGGGATTCAGTGCGCAGGGTTATGGCTTAGCCGTGTTTCGGCATAGGACACCAGCTGAGACAAGCAGCAGTAAATGCATAGTGTCTGGCCTCACGCGCTGACACAACGCTGGATAGCAGTCGCAACTGGGATGAGTATTCAGATCCTAGCAATGACAAATTAGATAATTTCAAGCAATACCTGGACCCCAAGAGGAGGTAAAATGATCGCCCAAAACTCCTAAAACAGCCCAAGAGGCTATTACCCCTAGTATCTACCTTAATAACCCCTATAATACTCCCCTTTATAATCCCCTAAGCCCTCACCCCTATAATACTCCCCTATATTATCCCCTATATAGACCCCATTTCAGGAGTTTGGGTTCAGGTATGCCAGCCTTGTGTAGGATGGAACGTTCGGATTTGGCTGGCGGGTGCGATCTGCCAGCCATTGCCTGAAATGTCTTTGAGACCATGTGAGCTACAGTCTAAACTCCTGAAATGGGGTCTATATAGGGGATTATATAGGGGAGTATTATAGGGGTTGAGCCTACCTGTACCCCGAAGTACCTACAGTTCAGCCATAAGACTGCAAGTCATTGGGGCTACAGGGAGACCCTGAAGCCTAAGCCCCACACCCTAAACCCTCCGAGCCTAAACCCTCCGAGCATAAACCCTCAAACCCCAAACCTTGAGCCCCAAAGCGAAACCCTAAACGCCAAACCCTAAACCATCCAACCCTAAACCCCAAACCCTCAAACCTTCAGCCTCGTGAACTTCTGTCCCTGTCAGGAAGAGCCTGACCCAATGCAAGCGAGGCTGATCGCTTGCTTGCATGCGTCGATCGCATTGGATTTTGAATAGCCAGATAACAAAACAATACAGGGGTGCATGGGGCCATACCACCTATGTACACGGAGTACAAAAGGATAGCTACCTGGTGCATGCAGCTGGCCAGTGCAATACCGAGCCGGGTTACTGGCAAGGAATTTAGATCAAGTTGCCATGGCAAGAGAATCATATTCTCATATGATATATGATACTGTAGAAGCTTAGTTTAAGTTCCTTGACGGCAACCCAGAATTGCATACCGCAGCATTTGAGATCCACTTCTCTTAAACTCCCTCTGCTAGCATCCGACCCCTTGCTAAGATGCTTGGCCGCCTCGCGCTCGCGCTGGTGCCACCGATAGATTCGAACATCTTTGTGTACCTGACGTACTCTAATCCTTGCATAATCTTCTTTCACAATGTAGACTTTATCTTGGAACTGCCTTGAAGCCAGAAGCCCCCTACCCTAAACCCTAGTCCTGTTGAGGTGCTGGTGGGTTTGCCACCAGCCATGGCAGACCCCTTGGGCGGCATGGGATCGAATGGCAACTCTACGGCTCCCGCTTTGCCATTTGACGGCAACATCCCCCATAGACCAACAAAAATACTACAAGGTTAGGGCTTAGGATTTAGGGTTTAGGGTTTAGGGTTTAGGGGTTCAGGGAGCTCCTATTAGATGCAGGCCCAACAAGAAATGCAAACTACTATATCTTATTGCGGTTATCTAGGGATAATGGAACAGAAAGTAGAAACTACTATATTGTATCGGTGTGATATAGGGATAATGGAACAGAAAATGGAAACGACCTTATTATGTTGGGGTGATGTAGTAGATGTTAGATAATTATCCTCATTATGGCCTAAGTTTAAAAGACAATGGAACATGAATATGGAAGCTGAGATTGTAGTGGGGCTCCTAGGGCATTCCAAGGATTATGTAACATAGGTGCTTGAAAGATAACCAATATTTCGGTTCCAGGTTCCTTGTATCTTGCAGGTACAGGGTACCTCAAGAAGATCTTAAACTGATGTTGCCTGTTAGGCTCCTACCTTACATAACACCTATAATCCACTGTAGTCAGGTTTCTGTTTCATGTTTCATGTTCTTTTCCTTTTGATTCTCATGCTGATGATAATATCCCTATAAACCCTATAGTTCTTAAAAGTAAATCCCAAAGCCCTAGACCCCACTACCTAATTCCTATATAGTAGCTTAATCCCTGAACCGTGTTTAGGCCCTGTGCATTAGACACAATTGAGTCACACAGTTGAATTGAAGACTTGAGGGGTGCCAGAAAATTTCGGAGGCTTTCCTGATTTCTTTGCATGCATAAGCATACAGGGGCCTGAATGGGCTTGGAGACTGGGTGGGCTTGGATGTTTGAAATCAGCATTCTTCCAGAGCTCGAAAGGATAATGTCGAGACGCTGTCTTCCTTTCACCCAGACACAGCCGAGGCGAGGCGCCGCCGGACCACAAGTGACAAGTATGATGAAGGTGGTGCCGCTTGCGGCTCCCCAGGCGCGCGTTTAGGGTTTAAGGCTTAGGGGTTGGGGCTTAGGGCTTAGGGTTTAGAGCTTAGGGTTTAGGATTTGAGGACAAAATTTGCTAGATAATCCTTATCATAAAGCCCCTCTGTATTCTTATATAACGACCCTTAAGTTCATAGAACTTTTATATAGCCTTAGCTACCTTTTCCAACTCGGACAGAAGCCCGGCTGCACAGGGTTTAGGATTCGAGGGCTCTGCCTAATTTAGTCGAATTTTCCCAAACCCTAAACCCTGAGCCCCTAAACCCTAAGTCTTATTTCCTAAGTCCCTAAACCCTAAACACACCTTTGACCCTCAACGCCCTCTTGAGGCTAGGCTGCTGCAAGAGGCGGGCACCCCAGGGCAACCTGAGCTGAGACAACAAAGTTCCACTTCGCTCAAGACGGGGACCAGTGACAGTCAGTGGGGTACATCGAACTTGGGCCTGCAAAAATCCCCTGAAATTGCAAGGGCGCCATCTGTTTATCAACTGTTAAGGGTTTGAGGCCATCACTTTACCTATCTCTGAGGAACTATGAAAAGGTTCGAGACAATTATTCAGCTATTTCAGTGGAACTTTCAGGGGGTTTGAGGACCTAAATCCCTAAACCTACTTTCGAGGTCCTTGGTAGGACTCCTGGCAAGCCCCCGATAGGCCTGGGCCCTTCGAAGCCCTTCTGGGACCTGTTGCCTGGAGGTCCCAGGAAGCCCCTGGAAGGCTTGCTGGGGGGCGTGGGCCTTGTTTTTGTTGAGTTGGCATTTTTTGGTCAACCACCTCCTGCTGTAAAGCACCGAGCTCTCCTGGTCCCTGATCTGCACCCAGACGCCTCAGGGTTCTCGATGCAAAGTCAGGGACGTGGCCTCGGTTTGCCTTGAGGGGGAACCAGCAACAGACAAGTGAGAAGGGTGGCGGGCGAGTTACCCCACCAGTGGGTAGTCAAAGCGAAAAGAACATGGAAAATTATGGGGAAACTGGGTTTATGAGGGTTTCCCAAATGTAGGGGTATCTTTCCTTGCGATCCCCTACAATACGGCTGAGAATATATTGGGATCTATATTGGGGGTCCCCTTATTTCAGGAGATTACCATATGCAGTTTCATGCTTATGGCTTCTCCTTTTCAAGCCAACCTGTGCTGTGGTTGCATGCGGGGCCTGCTCAGGAACGGTCGCAAGTCAGCCAAGCAGGGTGCATTCATCGCACTTGGTATGGGTGCTATGTCTCTATTGAAAGCCACAACTTTCGAGGATGAGCAGTACTCTTTCAATTGGGACTTTTCGTTTGACAAGGACCGCTTGATGCAAGTATTGTCACAAGCCCACTGATTCGGCCCGCGTGTCTCATCAGACTACTTGAAACTCTTGGCACATATAAGCTTAGATTAGATTCCATCTGAGTCTTCATTTTGTTTTTCCAATCTGATTCTCCAATATTTGGGTTGTTGGTATGGTATCTTGCCGCCCTATCAGGAGAACAGACCAATGTGGCGAGAGGTGGGCAAATTTGGAATGGAGATGCTTAAGGCCGGGCAACAAGACACCGCTGATTTGTGAGAACTTGTTTTGGTCTTGCCCCTTCGGGCTTGTAAGCCCAGGAGTTTTTCGCAGCCTCTCACCAGTGGGGGAAATTTGCCGCTTATCTGGGCCCGGGCGCCGTTTTTGCCTCGACTCTGTTGGACACATTCCTTCCAGACGACGAGTTCACAGAAGCAGATGCTGCCCGGATGATGGACGAGAAACTCGCCGCTTTCGAGCGAGAATTCCGAAGGGACATCATGGAAGATGTTTCCAATCTCGTTACCTCAGACACTGACATGTCCAGCACATTCCTTTGAACCTCTTTGGGCGATACGAACCCAATAGTCACAAACAAAAAGGCTTTGGCCGAACCCTGGATACTGGACCTAAGGAAATCAATCGGAACAGCCTGAGGGAGGCGCAGCTGGTGGTACGCAAGATTCTTGATGGAGTCTCTGTCTCCTCGGCAGGGAGTTTGCTTAACCCGGATGCGTTTCTGGCGTTCGCATGGCCTTTGGAGAGCGAGGTTAGCCGCGTGGTAGACTTGCGGCTCGGACGGCATCAGAGTTTTCCATTTGCATTTCATTTGGTTCTCTTTTCAGGCTTTATTAGCTGAGCCTAAACACTAAACTCGAACCCTATAGACTTACTGGTGGTTAGTAGTGAATAAGGGAATGCAAATCCCATATTATGACCCATATTATGACAGTATAGTCCCTATTGAACATCTTAATATGTTAGTTATTCCCTACTGACCCCCAGTAAGCGAACCATAGTGTAAAGCACTTTCTCGGAGTCAACACCCAGGCTGTTCCTGCCCTGCAGGGACTCCGGCTGGGGTAGCCCCGAGTGCGATACGCGCAATCTAGCAGGCGCTGGCCTGCTTCTGGGACGCGGTTCAGGGTTTAGGGTGTAGGGACGGGACTTAAGCTATTAGGAAAACATAGGAAACTATATCACTTGTTGTGTACATATATATACATAGACCCATTGTGATAACTTAGCTTGACTTCCCTTAGCAACCCAGGCCTTTTGCGGAGCTTGTCAATGTGCACATCGGCTTGTTCGACGGCATCGCCAAGGCTATGCAGCAGAAGGCTCAAGAGGTGCGCGCATCTCTGTTCGGCGTACCCGGACAATGGTACAATGCTCCAAAGCCTTCGGACATTGGCAACGAGGTCCTCCGCGCTACCTTCCGAAACATGGGCTGCCCGAACCCAGACCCGCCTCAGAGCTACTTCAACTATATCAGGACTGCGAGTTCGGACACGACCTCGGCCCTTGACCGTATGTCCCTGGGATTCCCAGACAGGGAGCCTACTGCTTTGGCATGCTTCTGTTGTCTTGCTGGTCGAAGGCTGTTACATTAGGGGTTATATAGGGGTTCTATGGGGTTTATGTAGGGATTGTATAGGGTTATAATGGGATAATATGTATATTGGGGTTATAATATGGTTGTTGCAAAGCAGCCATCAAGCATTTCCCAGTAAGGCGCACCGAAACGTGTGAACCCTCTCTGGCGAGCGCAGCAGTTCCCCAAAATCCAATGGGTGATGCTTTTACTTGTGATACGAAGGCGGGGGGTCCAATAAACTCAGCGTTCCGTTCTTTAGCACATAGGAATGCCTTGCATAGAAAGGGACTCTAAATGCTTTTAACTCCTTCAGGGTTAGTTATAGCTGTATGACGCGGGTGACCGCGGGTGTGTTTATCGGTCATATAGGGGATATGTAAAGGACGGACACTGGATTCGTGACAAAAGGTTAAGAAGTAAGAGCCGTGTGTCATGTCATTCAGCAAAGGGGTGTTCCGTCCTGAACGTACCCTAGACCCTAAACCCGAAACCCTAGACCCTAAACCCGAAACCCCTAAACCTAGGTCGGCGGCGGCTGGAGGTTGGTACGCCGTACCACGGGGAACACCTTCTCGGATGCCGACCGTCTGGAGGGCACATCAGTGCATCTGGGTTGCTGTTTAGGGTTTAGGGTTTTCCGTTACCACAATAGTTTCCTTCATATAGTAACTCAAATTAAGTTCCAGAACAGCAAGCGAGGCATGGAACTCCTTCCGGTGCAACAGGTGGGGGATTTCCCCGAAAGCACCTGACTATCCGGCGTTGGGTTTATGGGGCTTATAGGGTTTCTAACTCTAGGGCTTTTAGGGCTTGTAATAATCCCTAAACCCTTATAGGTTTAGAGTCTGAAGTTAAGTAGTTTGTGAGGATCCTGGACCGTTTGGGCATAGACATGCAGGAACCTCAAGTCGAGAAATACCCAGGTCAGTGCAGCGCAGGCAAACAGAGCCCAAAGTCATTGCATTGAAACTTGTCAGGCGCCACAAGTTTCTCCACGAACTTTGGATCCTTCAGCGAGTTCCTCTTTGCCACAGGGAATTGCAAGTATTGGATGATCATGGACAAGTACGAGGTCTTGGACGACTACAATTGGAAGCCGCGACGCATCGAGAGGTCCCACCTGTCTGACGTCCCCTACAGCGCAGTCATGATTCGTCGTGCAGGTAGCCCGGAGGACCCCTGGCTGACCTTCGAGGATCACCGTACGGGCCCCAATGCGCACTGCACCTCCCTGTATCAAGGGTGCCTTTGCTAAAAGAGTAGGGTTTGGGGTCTAGGGCTCAGGGTTCAATGTTCATGATTTTCAGATAGCATTTCCGATTGACCTTAACCCTGCGCGGTGAGAGCGCCAATCTGCGTTGTGGGCAAGCCATATATACCCTACTGTACTGCAGCAGTTTCCATTTTCTTTTCCATATATGACCCCTACAAGATACCCCTATATAACCCTATGTGTCCCTTTAAAGGGGCCTAGGATTGTGAGTTCCATTTCCCTTTCCATTATCCCTATATGACCCCAATATACTAACCAGAAACTCTGAACCCTAGGAACAACTTCGACCCGTGGTGTACCTACGGCGACCTTGGCGAGCTGAACGGCGGACTCAACGTCTTCGTTCGTTATGCCCCGGCACCCTGGCGTTTACTTACCTATGGTAAGCTGGGCATGAAGGAATGGCAAAGAAAATGGAAACTACTCTATTACTATAATGAGTTATATAGGGACTACTTTAAGGATCCATTCCTTCATTCCTAGCTAACCAAAGGTAAATTGCTTTAGGGTATCGGGTGCGCTGCTGTCATGAGAGCATGGGCAACGGCATAGCTAAAAATAAGTGCCAATGGAGGACTTCTTGGAGGCAAGGCTAGTACTTTTCAGGCCTGCATAGTAGGTAGTAGGATAGCGTTCTTTCTCTGTGGCCATGTTGCGGAACTGCCTGAGGGGACAGACACCTGCTGTGGCGCAGAGGGATACGGCTGCGTCACTGAGTGCAAAGCTCAGACTGACCTCAGCTTTGGCTTCGTGAAACGCCTGAGGCAACTTGATCGCATTGAAGCAGAGACATGGCAAGCAGTCATCATATGTCGAAGCACTTTGCACCATTTTGCGCCCTAGGGAGAGGTTCAGCCGCGTGAAGGCCAAGTACCAGGCCCTCTACCCAAAGGTCCGCAACAACTTTCTGGCTCAGCGTTTGCGCGTGATCAGCTGCAAAGGAGAATATGAACGCGGTTCTGGATGCACGGATCCAATGGATCCGACCACAAGGAATTCTAACCGGTTCACCGAAGAGACCCCATGGAAGGACGAGGTCGCGACAAGAATCCTCCAAAGGTTCGAGGTCCTGGATGCTCTCCTTTCAAGTCGCTTCGTGTTCAGTGCGGACGTTGCTACAGCAACATTTCCAGGAGGGGGCTGGTTCATCCAGAAGGACCTTCCGCTCTCACGGGGCTACGGTCGCCTCATTGGCTTCGTACCACCTTTCAAATACCACCCAAAGCTGCTCATCAATGGCGTTCAGCAAACTCACCATGATACGTATATGGTGCTCGAGGACGCTGGGCGTTGGTTCTTCCATGACTTCACCTTCGACAAAAAGAGCTTGTCGATTGACAACCTGGCATTCGATCCGTGCCCAATTGGGAGTTGCGTGCAACACGGCAAGTTCGAGCTGTTGCAGGTGCAAGTGCAGGAGGAGCCCTTCGATGAGTACCTCGGATGGAGCGGGGCCGATGGGTGGCACAATTGCCGCATTCCAGGTGCTGCCGCAAACGTCGCAGGTGCTGTTGAATACCTCGAGTGTACCGGGACAGAAAGTGCGACGGTCAAGCTCCACGAAGCAGCGTTTGAGTGGGAGGCAGGAGCATTGTCCAAGTTTAGGCAGTTCAAGTTCACCAGACATGGTGACAGGATGTACAAGGTGTCCCAATCAACAAGTCTGACCTAGCGCAAAGCTGTTTCAGGTGAAGTTCTTCATGCGCTTGGACAACCCTCTTCTTTGGTGGGACCTTGACATTGAGTGCACGCCTTTCCCGTCCTCCCACGGTGATGCCCGAGAGAGGTTCCTTGGGGAAATTTGAGGCTGGAGTCTCTTGCATGTTTGGCAAGATCAAACTTCCCTATATGTAATCGCTCAGACGAGCCCCAGAATCCGCTCATAATCCCTATGTATCCCTTGAGATCCCCAAGGATGTTGAACAGTGTTAGCCCTCCTGGCAGGGCCACTGTAAAGGTTGCACAAGTTAGGCCGCTGACGGTACAGATGCTGGGGGCCGGCTGTCCACACGGTAGAACCCGAAGCCGCAGCGTGTAGATGCCCTGAACAATTCTCTGGCTTAGGCCAGGCGTCATAAGAACAATGTCATCTTGATTTACTGCTAGTACGCTTACTTCTGCCGTTAGCGCTACTAACACTTGAACGTTACATTAGTAAGTACCGTTCCTGCTGCGGCTGCCAGTTATTCCGCTGCTCCTCTTGCTGGGACCGATGCGAGCAGGTGGAGGGAGCAGGATTCAAGAGTGGGTTGGGCCAACACGGTTTTCAATTGCTGGCGCGATAGCGCTCGTAGAAGAGGCAGAAGTGTGCACAACATTCAAATCCACTTGTCCAGACTTGTGTGCGTGAGCTGTTTACTCAGCGTTCTGCTGATGTTCCTTGCATTGTGCGCGCGCTCGCGAAGTTACCGTGTTTTTCCATTTCGGTGCCCATCACGCGCCCTCACACATTCTGCATGGAGGGTATGGAGTCGTGATATGTCGTGATGTAGAGGAATCAGTTGACTTCCTTGCCGAGGTGTGAGGTTGGAAACGGCTTGGATGATGGCTTTTTCTACGTGTGCCCCGGCTAACCACCATGGGCTATTAGACCCTAAAATTCCCTATTAGAACCCTATTAAGGGTAGATTAAGGTACCCTAAAGGTCTAATAGCCCATAGTGGAATGGCATAGGGATCATAGGGTCGAGGTCTGTGAGCCCACTGTGGAAGCCCTGAGGTACAACGAGGGGCGGGGCATTGGTGACGCATCCGAAGTGCCATGTCGTACCCACGGGTGCGATTGCTGCAGATTCTGGAAGGATGGGCTTTCAATCCGTGGGCCTTGAATATCTCTAGGGATTAGGGTTCTAGGGTTTAGGAGCATTATAGTTATTTCTGGTTATGGGTCCGGGCCGAAGGTCCCGTTTGGAGCCGCTCAGACCCCAGCAGAATCACGTGGACAAGAAAGGGAAAATGAAGCGGAAACTGGAGTCATATACACCCTCCGCATGGGAGCTAAGTACCCACAAATTATTCGTATGGGCACTTACAGAGTACTAGGAGGGTCTTGGTATAGAGCGCTTCCTTTGTCCTGAGGACCAGGTGAGCGCAGCCATTGACATCGAGCTCGCCCCACCTTTCGACTTCTCCCGTGGAAGCAATCCTGTGCATTCAGACCCGCGCGTGGCAGAGAAGCCGGCAGTCATGCGGCTGGCGCTTAATCACGGGCATCCCAATGGGGGGGAGTCACACTTGCTGCAAGAGTTTGGTGGGGCAGCCCACTTTCCGGGCAAACGGGACCGGTTGGTGCGAAAGCGCTTGGGATACTAGGAACCCCAGTGGTACCCTTTTACCCTTTTTGGGTTCTGGATTCCCATATATAATATACCAACCCTAAACCCTAAACCCTTATTGTAATATGGTTACTGGGCTACCAAGGATATTCTCCAGTGGAGCATGGTAAGTGGCAATCCTACACCATCAAGCGCTCCGAGGGCCAGATCATGGTCTGGATCGACGATACTGGGTTGCTGTTAAGGAACTTAAATTAAGTTACCATAATGAGTATATAATGGAGAATTAAATGGAAAATAACATGGAAAATGAAATGGAAACTGGGGGAATATAGGCATTTAATGAACTTAAATTAAGTTACCGTAATGGGTATATATAGTAAATAATAGGGTTTCCCCAAAATAGCAACTTAATTTAAGTTCCTTAACAGCAACCCAGGATAACCTAGCCTGGTCACACGCTCTCCCGATTGCCGCAAGTCAAGTGCAGTGGAGTGGGCAGGACTACGCCAGGTTTGACCTTACTCGCTACATCCACATTCGCCCTCGGGGGACCACTGGGTACATTTGGGGCATCACAGTGCAGCATGCTGCCCAGGAGATGGACGTCCAGGCTCGGCATAGTGATGCGGTGAAATACTTCCCGGAATTTGCAGGCTACAGGACCAGCCAAGGCTGGACACTGCGAGAGCTTCTGCGGTGCAAGTATGGCGAAGATGGGAACTTGCTTGCGGAGGGCTTGGACAACGACTTCCAGAATCACATACGGAACGTTCATGGTGCCGGGCAGGCCTGGCTCAATAATCTACAGCTGGGAGGAGCGAGTCGTGAGCACTCGTTCCCCACTGTTGGATGGGGGTATTCCGGGGGCGCCAATGAACAGGTTGAAGTTGGCGACACCTTCGTCTTTACCAATGATAAGACAAAGAATTGCCCCGCATGCAAGGGGAATTCCGCAAAGAGAGTTGGCGCATGGGATGTCCCATGCGCTTGAGATGGATCTTCACAAGTAGCTCGCTCACCGTCTCCTGAGAGGGGGTGACTTTGTGTCCTTCAAGGCTCCGGAGGAGACTTCAAGGGCAATTTGCGAATCCTTTTTTGGAAGGACATCAACCTTAGTTGTGGACTTCTTGCACTTCTTCATATTGTTTTAAAGAAGGTTTAACACTGCCAGGAGTGAGCAAATCACGGCTGCCTTTCGAAGATGCTAGGCGCCAACATTTCCTCAGGGCTCACTTTGGTGTTTGTCTCGCTTAACGTTTATCGCGACGACCACATTATGATCGCAAGCGCTCTTGCAAAGGCGGCTTCGCTTCGTAGCATCAGCGGCCCACAAAATCTCTTTTCGTTCCAGAGCTACCTAGCATGGGGGACAGAGACTCAGCATCTGCTTGGGGACGGTTTAGGGAACAAATCTCGTTAGTTGGGCTCTTGTGGGGACAGTGTGTTGATGATGTCGTGGTGCTCAGCTGGTGCTCGATTTTCACCGCCGATGCAGCGCGAGCAGAGGTTACCAAAAGTGGAAGCTTGCACAGTGGAATTATCAGAAGGAGGGCCCTGTCTCTACGCCACAATTTACAGAGCATTACCCCTAGAAAGGGACCGCGATCTATCCCATTTCTTGACCATGGACACATGAGATTACCTGCAGCATGTGCAATGCTGTGCCAAAGGCTCTCCTTCTTCGACCTGCAGGCTAGGCTGGTAGTTTCCTTTTTGCTTAGACTTCACGGGGTTTTGGCCTTTGCGTTTCCAGATTTAAGGGTCTAAAAGTATAGGCTTTAGGGAAGTTAGGATAGGATGATGGTACTGAACTCAAGCAAAATAGCTGTAGCTTGGAGAGACCTGCCCATAATTCCAGATGTGGCTCTGAGCGATAGGATGACATCGTGCGCTGCATGGTCATCTTGACAAGTCGCCTCCCCTGCCCTGTCCAGCGCCTCCTGCTGCCTCCCCTGCGGCTTCAGTTCGGTATTTTGTTTGGCGTTTGTGTTCCAATACCCTAAACCCTAAACCCTAAACCCTACAATAGCTGAGCTTGACTGATTTTGTTGTGCGGGGGCTGCAGGCCTAGGAATCCCTCTTTGCAGCATCCATACAGTACCAAGACTACGCGCAAGAGGGTTAGAGAATACTGCCTATTTTGTCCCTCGGACCATATAGTCTAAACTTCTCAACGGGGCTTATATAGGGAACCCTAAACCCTATTAGTATAGGGCTTATTCAGGGGGATACTAGGAGCTGGAGCTTATATCAGAGATTACTATAACCCATTTTTATAGGGATCCCCCAAATAAGGTACCCCTCGTTTTGGGAAGCCTCCATGTGTGCCTGCAAGATCACCTTAAAGACCTACGCCCTGCGTGTAATGAAGCCCATTTCTCAGCTGTCCAAGATGGTTGTCATTGTCATCATTCTGGCCATTCCAGCTGATACTAAATATCAAAAAATTGAGAATGACTTCCTACCAAGGTATCATCCCGATTCTTGCTATCGTTTGCAAAGTTGCTTGTTTAGTATTCCGCCCCAAACCCTAAACCCTAGACCCTAAACCCTAAACCTTAAACCCTAAACCCTAGACGATTATTACCACTGTCTTGGTCCTGGTAACCATGGAGGTTTCTTCTGCCAATGTCCCGGCTTGCGCGAGGAGGGTGGAGCTGCACAGGGCCTGCAACCCTAATGTTCGGGTGAGCTGTAGTCTGAAACTCCTTGAAGGAGGTTATTTAGGGGATTATGTAGGGGGCTTATTTAGGGGGATACTCGGAGTTTAGACTAAAGCTCAGGTAAAGGGGAGCGTATCCCTCTGCAGTACGTGTAGTACTCCCTGGAGAATTCCCGAGACGTGTGTTTGAGGATGTTTCAATCGCATTGAGAGCCTGACATAAGGAGCATTCGGGATGACGACCCTAGACCCTAAGCACAAAACCATTGACCGGACAAGGTTCTCGGTGTGAAGCGAGAGCAGTGGCGCAGCATTCTGTGGACAAAAGGAATCCTGTGCGTCTGCATGTGAGCTGGAGTCTAAACTCCTTAAAGGGGGTTATATAGGGAGTATTTTAAAGGTTATTACGGGGGATACTACGATTTTGGACAATGGCTCATGTGTTGAATTCTGTGTCCGCATGCGGCAATTGGTGGCGATGATGTGTTGGGTATCCATGAGGGATATTTCAGAAATTAGCGAGCTCGCTAAGCCCTAAACCCTCATGCCGCAGCATTCGCATCTCACTCGCAACGCGTTGCAAGTACGAGCGGAAGGTTAGGAATAAGCATCATACACAACAGACAGGAGTTGCGGATAGACCACGGCTATATAAGTCTATTTAAGTGCTTGACAAGAATTTGCAACCCCAGACCCTTGCAACCCCTAAAGCCCAAACGCGTTTTGATGACGTCGAAAGCTCTTTGCTTTGATCTCGCACCAACATATAACAGCGCTGCTTGAAGCCTAGCTTGCTTCACTTAGGATTTAGGGTATAGGGTCTGAGGTTATTAACTTATGTTTGAAGGTTTAAGGGTTACTGATGGCTGGTACAGGGAATGAAGGCACAGATCATCGGAATTATTCTGGCAAATTAATTGTGTCAGAGCTTCTACACGGATTCATTCCCTCAGGTACTACTAAATCCTAAGCCTTACATAGTACCTTCATGTTGCTTTCCAGTCCTCTCTAACATCTCCTAATCACAAGTAAGCTAAGAGCCAGCCATGCTGTGCACCAACATAATGCCTACATATACTCCATAAGGACCCCCCCCCATAATCCCCTTAAAATCCCTAGACATCCCTTGGGGTCCCTATGGGCTCCCCTGCTTGCGAAAGTCTCAAGTGACTGACAGCCAATTCGCTGACCTTCCATGAACTTGCTTGGCGAGCCCCCGCCGCCAGCTGAGCGGCAGGACCGGTGGGGAGTGTAGTTTGGGCGTTTAGGGTTTAGGGGCCTTAGGCCCATGCCGCAAAAGCCTAAACCCTAAGCCCCTGGAGCGTACACTTACCCAAAGCTCGATAAGCAGGACTGGCTGCAATCAACGCATCCTGATCTGCAGGACCTTGCGCCGGGTCTTCGGTACGTTCCAGCTTCGAAGCAGACGAAGGTGGCGGTGGAAGCACAAAATGAGTTGGTAGCAAGATAAATTCAGTTTGAATTTATTGACAGTGCAGTACTCAAAACACATTAAAGCGAGTGTGAGCACAATAGTAGTAGGAGCAATGGTAGTAGCATTCATACACTAGCAATACTAAAAAGGATAGCAGCAGTAACTGGCGCAGAGGCACCTAGCAATCTCGCACGGGTAGTTGCCAAAATTAGCTGCCGTAGTATGTTCTATGACCCCCTAAACCCCAAATCCTAAACCCTAAGCCCTAAACCCTAACCTTACTTAAACCCCCTAAACCCCTAAACCCTAAACCCACATCCAGGTGCTTAGCCGACGGAGTGCCGATGGAAGCCGCAGGTCTGAGGAGTCCTTGAAAACACAGCCACGGATTCTTTCTAGGGGCTTAGGGTTTCAGGGTTTAGGGTTCAAGGGTTTCAGGGTTTAGGGTTTAAGGGTTTCAGGGTTTAGGGTTTAAGGGTTTCGGGGTTTAGGGTCTCAGGTTTAGGGTTTAAGGGTTTAGGGTTTCAGGTTTAGGGTTTAAGGGTGTAGGGTTTAAGGGGGCTTAGGGTATCAGGTTTAGGTTTTAGGGTTTACTGTGTAGTTCCTCTTTGGGTCTGTTATGGTTTGGAGGCAAAAGATTCTATTTACTACCCCAAAAAGGAAGTACATAGGAGGGTCTGGGTTCATGGTGCTGGCGCTGCTGGTTTCGGAGTCGGCGGCGGCGGTGGTAGTGGTGGTGGTCGTCGTCGTTGTCGTGATGATAAAGTTGCTGAAATGTTATTGTTGCTGGGCTCGCACTACTTGTATCATGTCACCTAGACCCTCCATCTACCCGCTATATACCCAAAGAGAAGGGTACCCCGAATAGGGACCATATAACCCCATTTAAAGGGTACAAGGACGGTCCTGGCAACATGTTGTAGTGGACAACTGCTGCTATTCTGATACGGTCGTTGATCAAGATAATTCCCGTGTACTCTTCGAGGGCGACCTATGATCTCCCTATAGTCCGCGCTACGTCTCGAGTGTCCTGTTCTGCCTAAGGCTTAAACCCTTAAATCTTTGAGTCTGAGAACCTAAGCCCTAAACATCCCTTATATAAGCTTTCTATAACCCCTGTAAACCCCTTCAAGCCCTAAACCCTAAACCCCTAAACCCTAAACCGCCTGTCGTTTGTCATTGTTGGAGTGTCTTTGCGAGGAGACGCGCCCATGCAATCTGCAGGCTCCGACACAGTTTAGGGTTTTAAGCTTCGTAGCTGAAGATTTTGGGTTGAGGTTTTTACGATCTTAGGATTTAGCGTTTAGGGTATAGGATTCAGTGTTTAGGGTTTAGGGTTGAATTAGGACTAGGGCTCAGGGTTTGGGGCTTAAGGTTTAGAATTACAGTAGGGCTCTTCTGCTGCAAGCTTTGCAGAGCCTCGAGGTCGGAGCGATTCCCAACGCGGCTGGGTCTGCTTATCTCGAGCAGGCAGATCTAGGTTTTAGGGTTCAGGGTTACCAGGGTTTAGGGTTCAGGGTTTAGGGTTTGGGTTAGGATTTAGGGTTGAGGGTTCAGGGATTAGGGTTGTAGGGTTTAGGGTTCGGCATTCAAGTCCAAGCATTTACTTGTTGAGCATCGCCATCAAATAACGAAAAATACCCATCCGCCCAATGGATCCCACATGATTCAGCAAGCTATAACTTAAACTCTAAATCCTGGACCCTAAACCCTGAAAACCTAAACCCTAAACCCTGAACCCTGATAACCCTAAACCCTAAACCCTAAACCTCTAAACACTGAGCAATCAACTCCCAACCCTGAACCCTGGCCGTCAGCCTGAGTCTAGAGGCTCCAGACTAAGGCCACAGGGTAAGGGTTTAGGGTTTAGGGTTTAGGGTTCAGGGTTTAGGGTTTAGGGTTTAGAGTTTAAGGTTTAGGGTTTAGAGTTTAGGGTTTAGGGTTTAGGGCCTAGGGCCATGACCTGGCCCAGTAAGAAAACAACTTCCCAGTAAGATAATGACCTCGCCTAGTAAGAGCCCAGTAAGATTATGACCTTGCACAGTAAGAATCTGACCTTTGCCAAGTAAGAATTTGACTTTGCGCGGTGAATTTATGACCGTTGCCCAGTAACATTCTTCGTGGGCAAGATCAGAATTTACTGGGCAAGGTCAGAATCTTACTGGGCAGCTCATATTTTTACTGGACAAGGTCCAAGAGACTTTGCCGAGTAAAATTATGATGTTGCTCAGTAAGAACATGACCTTGCCCGGTGAATTTATCAGTTTCGCCCGCAAAGTCATGGACATTTAGCAAATCTAGGAAAGAGAGGTTTAGGGTTTAAGGTTCAGCGTGTAGGGTACTACCCCCACTGAGGAGCAGTGGCAAATGAGCAGAATATGAACGTGTAAAGCCTGTAGTATGACCCCTATTATGGATTGTTATTGGTTGGGGCAGTACACAAATTACAGCTCCCATGCTGCTCTCCACATGCGTTTCAGTTGTTTTTGCAGTGAGGGTTATTCTGAGCACAGTTGCATTAAGTATTTACATGACAGTTTCCATAGATAGGGGGACCCCAATGTAAACCCTCACAAATGATGATCGGCAGTTTTGGGGTTCTCTGAATGGTATCCCTAATATTGGGAACCGCCCATATGGCTTTTGCAACATTCCTCTCCTGCCTAGGGCCGCACTAAGATCATCGCTTCTGTCTACGGCGCTGGCCTCAAAAGTCACGAGCCTTTCCATGATAGACTGTCTGATCCTTCACTTTTACGTTGGGGTGGCGAGACCCCGAACAATGACCCCTACCTGAATCCTCGAGGTATGTAGAAAAATGATATGAAAAAAGGTATGGTTGATTGTTTTCACCTTTTAGGGTTAATGCAAAGCAGCATAAGTGTCCAGTGCAATGAGCCCGTAAGGTCCAAGGCAAGCTGAGCGAGACCGACAGCAGGCCGTCCCTCACCGCGGCTTATAATGTAGCATGCGACATCCAGTAGGAATCAGTATTTAGGATTTAGGGGTTTAGGCTTTAGGGCTATGGCAATGGATAACATGAGGAGTAGAACTTCACGATAACAGTCGTTTTGTCCGCATATTGCTACAATAGATCCAATGCTAAAGAGGGGAAAGGTGACCATCCATCTACTCCCGGACATGGACGCATGCAAACTCCCATGCTCTTCGTCACCTGACCTATAACAGGTTGGTAGAAAGTTCCTGGCAAGCAGCACGCAGCAACGTGAGAATCAGTATTATTCCTATTCCCATTGCATTGCACGTGGGCTCATGAGCAGCATCTTTAATCCTGAAACCCGGGCCATGTGAGCTATAGGCTAAACTCCTTAAAGGGAGTTATATAGTGGATTACCTAGGGCAGCATTTTAGGGGCGACTAAGGGGGATACTTAGGAGTTTAGACTATAGCTCCTAGGTTATCCCAAGGAGTGCTGTACAGTACGTAGCCTTGAAAGCCACCAGCAGCATTCGCAGGTGAAAGGGGTTTAGGGTTTAGGGCTAAGGATTTATAGGGTTTAGGGTTTAGGTTTTGGGGTTTGGGGTTTAGGAAATTGGTTGTAAGTACTTGCTAGTACAATTGTGATATGGTGTCCTCTCAAGATGAAATGGCTCCTCCCCAAGAGAGCCACTGTAGTCGCCTGTTGATCCGCATGTCCCCTATGCTAGTTAGGCCCGGGGATATTTAACATTTCTTACTGGATCTAAATAGCAGGCACTATATGCGAATTTTTCTCGAAGGGTTTCCAGTATAGGGTGGCTTGGGTACGCCTGCGTTTGCTTTGAGAAGCCCTGATATGGCTTTTTACTTGGT
Source organism: Symbiodinium pilosum (assembly GCA_905231905.1). NCBI lineage: Eukaryota > Dinophyceae > Suessiales > Symbiodiniaceae > Symbiodinium > Symbiodinium pilosum. The sequence goes on along the minus strand of CAJNIZ010047253.1, from coordinate 6,780 downwards.
TGCGCAAGGGTGCTCGGAGGATGCTACTGTACTGACCCTTGCGTACTTACCTGCTAGTTAACGGCTTGGCAGAAAATTCAGGCCCCGTATAGCTCAAAGTGCAAGGCTATGACCGGAAGCCATTCTCGGGATACGTTAAATGCTACCTAGCCGAAAAAACCTCGGTTTTGATTTCATTGTCCAGTTGGTTCGCAGATTGTTGGGCATAAATCCTAAACTCTGACCATCCTTTTCATGGGGGATTGACGTCGCAGGCGAGAGCGGAAGGTCTTCTGGCTGTAGACGTCCATTTCGCTCCTTTCTGCCCGGTGCTGTGTATGGGACGCAAGGTCTGGTAGGAATCACAGAGTTACATGCCCATTGTATGTACATGTGTAAGCATATCCGCGTACCCATCTATAAGTATACAAGTCCTACGTATACATAGTTGTGCATAGTTTTGTTCATCCGTCATGTGAGTTTCTCGGAAGGATCACCAACGGTACAATGACTACAATATCAGACTACTGCTGCTTGTACTAGTCTTGCAAGTATGATTAGTCCTAGTGCTGCTATTCTTATTGTTCTTAATCATATGACGACTCGTCAATTACCACCACGGAAATTAATCACTATCATGATGCTTCTTACGATGATCTAAACTGCTAAGCCCCAAACCCTGTATTAGGTTTCATATCATCACATGCCCATGCCCTCGAACAGCCCCACCCAAGGCGCGCGGGAGTTCAATCGCGAGGTGGGCTTCACTTTGCCGACGCAATGCCGGTTACACCCTATAGGGTTGAGGGTATAGGGTTCAGGGTTCTATAGGTAGACATCCATATAGGTATGGATCACATTAATTCGTACTTTGTAGTATACCTACCCAGCCTAAACCTATCAGCCACTATGACCGGCCCTTCCATGTCATCTTCCGTTCTGTTTTGAGTCCCCATTGTTTGGCAGAAAACCCTGAAGCCTACATAATCCCCATGAGATGCCTATTGGACACCTCCACGCTATACGAAGAGGAGATGGAGAAGCGCTCAATCCTATACAACACCCTCCTGCAGAGCACGTTGGAGCCCCTCTCTCGGACCATTTTGGGAGTTTCCTAAAATTAGGGGTACCCTTTTTGGGGGTCCCCATAATAAGGACTATAGTATTTTGGGGTCTATATTGGGGTCCCCTCATTTTGGGAAACTACGATTTTGCTGCAAGGAATACAGGGTCTAGGGTTACAAGCTGAGTGAAGTTGCTGCGGATTTAGGGTTGAGGGTTACGTTATGGATGCCCGCAATATTAAGAACCGTGGTATAGTGGGAACCCTAAACAACACCATAATTTTGAAAACTTACCACGGCGTGAAAACGAATACGTCCAATGCAGTGCAATTGTGTGAGGAAGGAATATCCATTCTAAGGGTGGTGGGGTGGGGAGGTTTGTCAGTACAAGGTGGGGTGCGCAGGTGTGTTAGTAACGTTAGTATAGGGCATAGGGAGGGCTGCTTAACTCAATTTTTATCAGGACTTGTGAGCATTGCTGGAAAGCAGTTACTTACAGCCGACCGATTGGCCCAAATGATTCCGCTAGAGATGGTTTGTGGGCCTATACTATTAGGGTGTAGCCCGCCGCCCAGCCGTTTCGCCGTACTTGCGAGGGTCCTGCTGGTGCTACGTTTTACAGTACATTCTGCTGCTGCAAGCCTAAAATCGCGCGGGCCCTCAGCACATTTGGCCGCCTCCAAGCTACGCCCCATCAGTCCAAGCCACGCCCCGATAGTTCAAGGATGTGATGAGTCCTAATTTGTTTTTATCATCGCCCCATTTAGTCCAAGCTACGCCCCATTAATCCAAGCTACGCCCCATTAATCCAAGCTACGCCCAATTAGTCCTCAACCTATGCCCCATTACTCCAAGCGACGCCCCGTTAGTTCACGGGTGTGATGAGTTCCGATTTGTTTTCATCATCGCCCCATTAGTCCAAGCCACAAACAATTTGGTCCAAAGGTGTGAGGAGGTAGGTCTGATTAAATCTTATCATCGTCCCAAATGTCCAAGCCACGTCCCATTAGTCCAAGCTACGCCCCAGTAGTCCAGGTGGGGCGAGGAGTTCTGATTTAGTTTTATCATCACCCCGTCTGATCTCCAACTTCCGAAGGGTCTCTCTCCAACATTCCAAAGTTTTTGAGATCCTTTATAGCTCTATAAGGGTCCTTTGACGACTACTGCTTCCCCTCAAGAGTCCTCAATGGAACTGTGTGCCCCGTATCTGAAGAAACTCAGAATTGCGACCATAAAGCCCTAGACTCTAAACCCTGAACCCTAAACCCTAAGCCCTAAACCCTAGATATTGTAAAGCCTATAAACCCTAAGCCCTAAATCCTATATAAAAAAAGAAATTATAAGCCCCAAGCCCTACACCTATAAGCCCTAAGCCCTAAACCCTAAACCCTGTGACTTGAGGGTTGGCATGCGCATTTTCTCAGCCGTTCACATGGGAGGTTTCCATTTGCTTGGACTTTTGAGAAAAAAGCTACTCAGCTGTAGATGCATTATATAATCCCCATATTTCCCCCATTAATCCCTGTAGTTTCCATTATCCCAATACAACCCCAGTATAACCCAATAATACCTTTAACCTTAAACCCGAAAAGATCACTCCCAGCATGCAGGGTTTTTTTGGCCTTCTGAACGCCTGTGCGTAGTGTAATTTACGGTAGTTTCAGCCTCTCCCTGGATAAATCCAACGTCTTCTTGCGGCAAGACGTCCGGGCGGAACGTGTTAGGGGTTCAGGATTTAGGGTTTAGGTTGGATACTGCCCCCCCTCAGTAACAGCTGGATAATATTTATAGTATAGTTATATATATAGCCCTTAATAGGACCCCTAATATAGGCTGTTACTGGGGGGGGGCAGTACCCAAGGTTTAGGCTTTGCGGTTATATAGGGATAATGGAAAAGAAAAAGGAAACTATAGAGAATATAGGGATTGTATAGGGGTTATATAGGGATTCTAGGGTATATATTGGGGTTATATAGGAAATAATGGAAAAGAAAATGGAAGCTACTATTTAGGGTTTAGGGTTCAGGGTTGGGGTTGGGGTATCGATCGCCTTCTTGGATCCCAACGGCTGAGGTCGGTAATCTTGCTGGACAGATATGCGAAGACAGCCTTTGACATCACACTCCTAGTCCTGGAGGCCCGGAAGAGATGTCATGGGTTTAGGGTTTAGGGTTGAGGGTGGGATTGTGTACTACAGTGGTGCAAGCTTTCCTCTATGCACATCAAGTTACGGTAAACCAGAAACCATAAACCCTAAACTCTGAACCCTCAACCCTGCATGGTAGCTTCCCAAAAATGACCCAAAAGTGGGAGTCAACATGCTATGATCTTTCTTTTTGGGACCCCCAAAAAGGTACCAATGATGTTAGAAAAACTCAGGACGATGGGGCAGTTCTGACTTCTTGCTTGGCGGCGGCCTCACTGGTCGCGCGCTCATGGGACATGAGCCACAGCAGCAGTAGGGTTTACTGTATGGTTTAGGGTTCAAGGCTTTGGGACACAGTGTCCCGCCTATATGCCCCAACATATGTCATATATATATATAACATTAATAGTAATTCTAAGAATAGCAATAATAGCAGTAACAATAATAAGAGTAAGAATAGAAATATCATGTCGCAGTCGGAGTCACTGCAAAAAGAAACCCTGAACTCCATGTATATTATGAGCAAGGCCTTGGCCGACGCCAAAGTGGAGATGCGAGATCTTGTAGCAGGCTCGTGTTCAGAGTTTAGAGTTCACGGTTACCCTGAACCCTAAAGGGGGGGGGAGGGGTTAGGGTTTAGGGTTCAGAGTTTAGGGTTTAGGGTGTATGCTGTGTGAGTTCAGACCTTGCAGATGATTTAGCACTTTGAGAGGCTCGTGTGCACGGCAGCACTTTGTACAAACAGACACTTGGCTATCCATGAACCCACGCGAGTCGAGGGGCATAGGAAGCCTATATAGTACGGGGCGCAACTTCCCTGCTTTCACGCAACTAACTGTTGGGGCTGATTAAGGGTTTAGGTAGCCGCATTGTCAAGAAAAGCGCATGGGGTAATGAGTCCTTGCAAGATCACAACCCTAAACCCTGAACCCTAAACAACACGCGCCCAACCGAAGGTTCCACGATCCACTTGATACCAGAATCAGGCCTGACTCCTTGGAACGTGTTTTTTGGGGTTAGGTTTTGGGGCTTCATTTAGGGTTTAGGATGAATTATGGGTCTAGGATTTAGGGTTCAGAGTTTAGGATCTAGGCTTTAGGGTTTCAGTGTAGGAGCCCGAGTCTCGGACCCCTATTGCTACATGGAGACGAGCCTGGAGCTGCTCCACATAAAGAAATTTTCTGCCCTCAACAATGTTTAGGTTAGGTCAATCCCCCCTATAGCAATGGCATGCAATGGCTCCTCAATATGGAGTTAAAAAGGCCGTAGTAGTTCTACAATAGTTTTTGGTGGTACCCATTACTGGGTGGGGGATTGACGCTAATGTTTCTTAAGCAAGCAGGAGGCCGATGGGCTCAAAAGAGGAAGAGAGGATTTGGGAGTGAGATCTGTAATGACAAGGGCCCGTCGGCGGAGTGTTCGCCAGCAAAGCTTCAGAAGCGCGAGGAGGGAAGTACTACGTTAGTGTTAGTAGTAGTGCTGTTCGACAGTGCATCCCAACCAACAGCAGCACGCAGCATTCTGTGAGGACTACATCAAAGAAACTGTGACTACCTTGAACCCCTCACTTAGATGCTTGGGTCAGAACAGATTATGGAAACTAAAGTGGAAAGTACTATAGTATGTAAGCCCTATATTACCCCCAGATCCAACCATAATACACCATAATATACCACACTGTACCATGTTATGCAAATTGGTGATTCGGTCGGTTTGGCAGTGGGGGTTGCTGAGGAGCTGGCCAACGTCCAGGCCTTTGGTACACGCTTCACCAAGCTTGTAACTCTTAGCCAATGCCAAAACCCACTTCAATCCCAAACCCTAGATAATAGCTTCCATCTTCTTTTCCACTATCCCTATGCAACTCCCATATACTATATAGTAGTCTTCATTTTCTTGTCCATTATCCCTAAATAATGCCTATGTACCCATAAGGCATGAATGTCTAGTTGGAATTGTTGTTTCTGTGATCTTTGAGACTGCAGTCCTCTTGGCATCTGACTGTTGCAACACTCTAGTTCAACATGAGCCTACTCCATCCTTACTGTGCCGAGTCTGGGAGTACTGCAGGGTTCTACCCTCAACCCAATTGAGCTGTAATCTAAATTGCTTAAAGGGAGATTATATAGGGGGCTAGTATAGGGGTTAGTGAGGGGGATACCAGGAATTTAGACTATAGCTCAAACATTCCCTCTGTGCAGGGGGGAGCGCGCCAAGCAGCTTGCTCCTTGATTGCGATCGGGAGGAGGATCTGCCAGTGCTAGGGTAAAGTTTAGGGTGCAGCGTTCTGTCCCTTGCTTGGTGTGCAGCTACTGAAACACTAGAAGTGGCTAGTATCAGCAATAGCAAATAATGGCAACAGTAGTAGGAACAGTAGCAGCGGCGGCGCTGGTGCTTGTTGTGGTGCTGGTGCTCCTGCTCGTGGTGGTGCTGATGCTCGGTGCAGCCTGGTGTTGTTGCTGCTGCTGCTGGGTGCTGTTACTGTTGTTGATGGTGGTGGTTGTTGTTGCCCTCCAATTTACTGCTGAAATTTGCTGTTGTTGCTGCTGGTGTCGTCATACCAGTAGAAGCAGAAGTAGAACAAGTAGTAGCGATACGAATACAATAATCATGACATACCTCTGGGCCAGGACCCTAAACCTTCAACCCTAAACCCTAAACCCTACACCTCTGGGCCAGGACCCCCTAAACCCCAAAACCGTAAGCCCCCAAACCCTAAACTGTAAATCCCTACTCCTCTGGGCCAGGAGCTCTCCCTTCCAGAAGGAAGCTCCGTGCTTCATCTGGGTCTTTGCCCAACACGAGGTGCATCTCACGGCAGTCGCATGGAAAAACCCTAAGTTCATATGAGTTATATAGGTCTAAACTCCTTGAAGGGTTGTATATAGGGTTTAGGGCTTAGAGTTTATGGTTTAGGGTTGAGGGTATAGGGGGTTAGAGGTCATTATATTGGGGAGTATTATGGGGGTTATTTAGGGGGATGCTAGTGGTTTAGACTGTGATTCATATAATGTAGACAGGAACCACTTACTATGCTGTAGGGTATGGGATATTTAGTGTTTCGCCCATGAATAAACCCTTAACCGGTAGACCCTGAAATGAACATACCTTTGGCAGAGCACGGTGCCTGTGCGGAGGCCTCTTGTGCTTGCTGCATAGCGCCCAAACCTGAGCACGCCTAGACAGACAACATACTTCTGCTTCTAACTTCTGTTTCGCTGTGAATCTTAGGTCGGTCCGCTGCCTCCAGAGCCGTTCGAGCAAATGGTGCCTTCGCAAGGGATGTGGAAAGTTTTCAAGCAAGAGGGCCCCCAAAAAGTAGCACGGAAGAAGCATGCTAAGTTTTGGTCAAGATGTAGGGCCCCATTCTTGTTGGAAGCTGACATGTACCCTAAACCCTAAATAGTGGTTTCCATGTTTTCCATTATCCAATATAACCCCTATACATGATGCCCCTACATAACCCTACGTAATCCCAACTGTGGCCGACATCTCTTGCCTGGCTCAAGCTTCATTTCCCGAAACCACACCGGCTTCTCGTCATGGTGGGGGCCAGAGAGGTGAAGCTGATTTAGGGTTTAGAGTTTAGGG
>CAJNIZ010047252.1:21903-34578 GCA_905231905.1 Symbiodinium pilosum | reverse complement strand
GGTTTGGGGGTTTACGGTTGAGGGCTTAGAGGAGGGTCTACATAGATCATAAGACAGAAGCTAGTTTTGAGGATTTTGCCACCTGCTATAGCCATCGCTCAGAAACCATGAAATCCGCAGGGCAATGTTGCATGTTCAGCAAGTGTGTTCTAGATACTTCATGCAGGTTTAGGGGGACGTGGAGGGCTGACAGGGCTTGCGAAATGGAATGTAATCGATATCAGTACATGCCACACCACCGCAATGTATCAAACGTCTCGCTCCGCCGCCTGATGTTGTATGCTCCTTCAAAATGCATATGGCAAGCCGCAAGCACCTACAACCTAAACCTGCCTGAGCACCAACACCGTGCAAACCAGAAACGTGACTAACTTATGGGACTCCTTTGGGGTTTTACTGAGTACCCTAAGCATCAGGAATACATCTTTTGCCTTGAGCTTCAGGTCCCTGGCCGTGCTGGCGCGGCAGAAATGTTTTTTTTTTTTTTTCTGAGGTAGGAAGGCTTTTGGTAGGAGCGAGTAGTCGCATGTGCAGATAGTGCTGTAGGAAGCGCCCTCCCAAGCCCCTCCCTTTTCCTACCTAGCTGCCGCCACGCAACAGGGCCAAGATGGCAAGCAAGGTGGAAAACGTGACAGCCAAAAGGGCCTAAGAATGCAGCGGGGTGGATTAATTGCTGAAGCCTCTTGGGTCCAGGGGTGGTTTAGGGGTTTATAGTTCAGTGCTAGAGGATTCAGGGTTTTTGGGGTGGCTTGATGATGGAATAGACGTAGGCCTTCCGCTAAGGCTCTTGCTTTGTGGGGGATGGTCTGGGCTTTGAGGGCTAAGGTTTCGCATCAGCTCCAGATTACCAAAAATAGGTACTCTCTATAGGCTTGATCCCCCAGGAGTCATAGACTTGGAGCCCCAGGGGTTTCCCAAACTACTATATTGTGTAGGGGCTACATTGGGGTTATATAGAGTTTATATAGGGTTTAGGGTTTAGGGTTTCCCAAAATAAGGTTCAGGGATAGAATGTCGGCTTCTGCGGAGGTCGTCGTCAATCCTCTTTCTGAGGCGAGGCTACAGGGAAGCAAGACCCCATGTAGAAGCTAAAGCTATTAGGAAAGCGAGCCGCTGCAATGCTCAAATGGTCCCATACACCTTAAACCAGAGCGGATCCCAAACCCTGTTACAATCTTGCAGGCTCCTAAATCACAAATTGCGATGCTCGCTCAAGGCTGTTGCTACATCACAAAATTCGAACATTCATCTCGCTGTTACGCAGCCAGGCTCTAAATGCGAGCATTGCTCTGGCTAGCTGCGGAACTCCCCATCTGCTTCATGAGAAAGGGGTACACCAAAACCGCCTCTACACGTATGTCTGTATGTATGCAAGTAAACCTCGAGGCCCGAACCCATGGGGGCTATTCTTGTCCGCCATTTGGACACTTTGAGCTTCAGCGTTGCTGAGCAGACAACCCTCAACTTTGGCTTCGCGCCTATCTGAGCTTCAGACAATCACCCTGAGGGTCCAAGCACATAAAATTCACTTACTTGCACGAGAGCTGTATCGCAATTACTACTATCCAAGTTCAAAATACATAAATATTGGGTACCTGAACCCTAAGCCCTACATATGATCCCGCTTTAAAAGTGTCAACAGTCATGTGGATGTGGTGTGTTGGGTTTGCTAGGGCCACATTGTCCCCAGGCCCAGAGGGTTGCAAATGGGACGTCATGCGTGATTTTTCTCCTAAATGTGGACAGAACAAAGCTCAACTCCTGAGCCTCCCGCCCCTAACCCAAATACGCTAAAAATCGACCTCCTAAGGGTCCAAGTACCCAAATGGTTGGGGGGATATTTGCATGCCCACGACCCTAATGGGTCTGGGGTATATAGTCCCCCTTAAGCAGATAGAATATGGCTTTGGGTATATTATCATAAGATCCCCATGTACCCCATATTCGATCTATATTGAATTACTTGGGCCCCTCTGACCTCCCTGCGTTCTTTCAGTCGCCGCATTCCTTCATGTGGGTGGCTGTCGAATTTATAGGCCCTTTTGGGGTACCCTAAAAAATACGTGCCGTATTGAAATAGGGATCCAAAAAGAGACCATGATTTTGACAACCACCCATATGTTTGGCGAGAAGCAGTTTCTATTTGAGTATTTGATGGTTGCCTCCAACTTCTAACGCAAATTGGTTTAGATCTTTTTTAAGGGATACCCAAAAAGGGAGCCTTGATTTTAGGAAACGCCAATATACCTCATGTAAACTGGGTGGATCCCGGAAGAAAAAATATTATACGTACGCCCGGTGCACTCCCCACACATACATGGCATCCCATACAGCCCAGTCTTTGTGGGGCCTTTTGGGGCTCTGAAGGTAGCGCAAGACACGCTTTGGTGACGAGATCAGGACTGTTGCAATTTGAGGAGCATGCTGCAACTCCGCAATGTCTTTGCATTGGGGTTAGGCCTCCCAGTGCCTTGGCATCACGTGCGGATTTTCCGAAGTGAACTCGAGGTTTCAGCCATTGGCGGGCCTTTTCTGAGGGTACCTTCAAAAAGAGGATCTAACTTAGTGGTCTGTGAGGTAGGAGCGGAACTCTCATCTTGAGACATCTTCGTGCAGGGGCAACATTTTCGATTCAAGAGCCAACCCAGAGGACTTTTGCAGCACGTCTTGAGTCTTGCGAAGTATAGCCGGATTCTACAGAAAGCTCCAACGCAAGCCCGGGCAAATTCAACCCACTGAAAAAGGTATAGGTTGCCACCAGAGGCTACAGCAAATGTCTGCAAACCCCCCCCCGGTTTCCTTGGGGAGCCCTAGTTCTGTCTAGTTCTGTCACTCACAGGACCCTTTGTCTATTCTTGTTGGGCGTGCAGCAAACTGCTGGCTCGGACAGAAGGCTTCGACATACAACCTTGCAAATCACGCTGAGTCTGCATCCGTCCAACAGGTGCTAGGGCTCACGCAATATGCCTCTAATTCTCCAAAGTGCAGAAGTCCCAAGCCGGCGCCAACACATGCAACAAAAACATCACAATCTCTCCCTAGCCGACACCTAACCTCTGAACCCTGAAAGCAAACATTAGCTAAGGCAAAAAAGGAGTCATCATGGTGCAGACTCTTTAGGGTCCAAGTACACAACGAATGGAGCTTATGATCACATGTCCCCAAATACCATAGTCTGAGTGACTTGCTGAATCTGTTTGTTACCAAACCCCCATTTTATGGGTCCTTGGACCCTTAGCGGACTGAACACTCCCTCAAGCCGCGCAAAGCCCGGAGCCCTGCGTAAGGAGAGGACAACTGGACAGAAAGGAACCACATCTTTGCCTTCAGCACTTGTAGGTACCAAGGGGCCCAATACCCTGCAATAGTGGAATATCTGCGTTTCCCAAAATTCTGGGTACTTTTTGGGCATCTCTATAGTAAGGATCATTGGAGCTCAATACACTGGGGTCACCCTTCATGCAAACTACCATTTCATATGCATCTAAGCATACTTCGGCGATAATATGTTTCAAGCATGGTTCAAACCCTTAGTCATCCAGAATTGAGGAGTATCAGGCTGCCCTTCTAGTAGTAGGCGAGATTGCCGATAATTACGCATGAGCTGCCGGGATACTCAGAGGTTCTGAGACCGAGTGAGCTACGATACTTCGGGATATTCTATATTAGGCCCACTTGTTGACCTCTAAACCAAAAAAAAGATGTATCCCTACATATCCCTTAATACTTTCCCTACCCTATATATCCCTTATGTCCTTACATATCCGTTATATCCCCATAGTATCCCTATATCCCTATGATGTCCCTATGTAACCCCTACAGCCCGTCTTGCGGCCTTTAATTCCCCCAGCATGGGTCTATGGGCAACTCGTACGGGCATGGAGGAGGTCCATAGGTGTTGTTCCTTTCGACGGCAACACAAAGATGTGCGGCTACGGAGTCTAGAGGGAAGCCAATCCGAACATATGCACCCTTGATCAGCGCCCTTGATTCCTCAAGACCAAGTATATGCTCTTTGCGTGTCATCTTGTGATATGTTGTGGGCACTTGCCGCACTGGATGCCCCTGGTCACCCTCAGACAAACCGGAAAATGTAGGATGTTCTTAGCATGGCGTGCTGAGTTAGGCGGACGCCCACATGTGACACAAATACGTTGCCGGAGCTCATGTAGACAAAGCGACTTGCAAAGACAACAACTATAAGCTTGAAACCCTATTTATTTTTTTCCCAACCCCGAACCTGCAAACCAACACCCCGAGACCCCTAAACCGTTAAACCCCAAGTCCGAGCCTTAAAATGGGCTATAATCTACACTCCTAGTATCTCCTTAATAAGCCCTATATTATTCCCTCATATAATCCCTTATTTAGCCTCCTTTGAGGAGTGTAGACTATATCTCAAATGGTTCTAGATGGAGACTGGCCTGGGATCACCAGCTCCTTGAGGTATGCAAGGACAGAAAGGGAGGCCCGCAGGACCTCGGCCCCAGGCTTTGAATTTCGAAGGGGCTTCAACAGATTTGCAGTTTTGGGTTTGCAGGGTCCAAGAGATTGTAGGGTCTGGTCAAGGAAAGTTGGGGGCTTTGATCTTTGAGCTCAGGATTAATGTGTTCTGTGGTCATCAATTTTCATTGGGTTTAGGAGCGGGATTTCGGGTCTGCATGGGGTCTACGTGTATCTCCACTTACCTACAATGTAGAGGGTTTTCCCTAAACCCTAAACCCTTAGCCCTAGACCCTAAACAAACCCTAAACCCTAAATCCTAAACCCTAAACAACCTGGTACTTCTACATCAGGGGAACCTGGACTTCCACCAAATCTACAAGCAATTTCGTCTCAGGCTGTGGGCCCTCAACCCGTAATCCGAAACCCCAAACCCTACTCAGTTGTGAGGGTCAAACCCTAAATCCTAAACCTCGAGCGTGGCTTGCGGTTGGGGACTTCGGCCCTCCAATGGATCCGGCTTCTCTGATGCGAGGCCCGTACACTGCTCTAAGCTGAATTCCACAAATTGGGACCCTTACAGCCTAAAAGACCCTGGAACTATAGGTGTCCTTATCAAATATGTAAACTCATCTGGCTGGGATTAGACAGGGATTACCTACGTGCAGGGATTGGGACTCTCAAGGGATTATGGAGTCCTTATAAGGCATTACCTAAGGATTGTGTCGGGACACTTCCAAATGGCTCCGGCAGTCTTTGGTGCCCTAAACATACTAAGCAACATCACATACATGCTTATGCATGCATGCATGCCTGCATGCATGCCGACACAGAACACGCTCACATGTATGGTAGTTTCCATAAGCTGCAACTAAAGCCCTAAACCCTAAACTGCAGCAGTCAAGTGTAGGATCCCAAAATGGGTCAGAACTTCTGTGGTTTGGGGCTAGGCGTTCTAGTTCATACTTACGCTCTGGGTGTTCGCACCATTTTGGGATCCTGAGACAGCCGAGTCTCGTGGCATTGTCCAAGAACTCCAACTCAACTACCTCAGGCACAGCGGTAGGTGGCAGAGAATTTCAGGTTTCCTTTCATCCAAGCAACTTGGCTGGGTAACTCAAAGCTCCGAAAAGCACGTTACCCACGTACTTAGAAGCACGGATATGGAAAATGATGCAAGCCTACTTGCAACCACACAGGCAATCTTAGGCTGCAAGCACCCTCAGGAAACCCTAAACCCTAAACCCTAAACCTGGGTATAAAGCACCTTCGGGCTTTCGTATTCAGCGCCCAATGCCCAAACTCCATTTGTTTGGGGTTTAGGGTTTAGGGTTTAGGGTTTAATGGTGATGCAAGCCCCAAATACACAGACTTTCCCTGGGGCTCTTAAGTCCATGAATACTACCTATACATTGGGCACCAATGTCTGTAAATGTTACCTACATTGGTCTGTTTGGAGCCTTAGTTAGGGGTTACTATCCCTAAGGGTCTAAGTACCCAATAATCATATACTTACCCAGAGTCTATACTAGAATTACCATTACCAATATCCCATCTAGGTTTTGGGTACATGGACCCTTAGGGTATTTGATATGCAGACACTGCTGAGTCAGCGGCGGAAGCCTGCAGCTGACCAGCGCGGTCACCTGCAGATTCTCAGTTTGGTGTGGGATCATCAAGGACAGTGTAGGGCTGGGCTTAAGGATTAGCGTAAATGCTGGTGGTTAGCAGGGAAGGAATGGGTAAAAGAGATTCTTCTTGAGGATTATAGAGACGACTGAATATGAATAGTTGCATGAGAATTGCCCTTCAACCCGAATCCTTAACAAGCGACGCATGTCTCAGGTGTCGTCCCCTCCTCAGCAACCGCATGAACCCGCGTGACCCCTAGACTCCCATCGGCCCTTGCCATTCCAAAGCTGATCCGCTATGAAGTAGCACCGTTTAGGGCTTACTTACTGGTTCTCAATCGGGAATAAGGCAAGACATATACATGCATTTATTCTATATTGGGCTACGAAGAACCAGCAAGTTTAGGGTTGAGGGCAGGAAAGCGGCCGGCACTCCTTCTAGAGGTCTTGTACAAGGTCGACGCTATGCTTGACCCCTGCGACATGTAACACAGTTGAAGATTTGAAGATGTACATAAATGGCTTTCCAAATGGTTGTTGCCAAAGATATGGTGGTTTTGGGATCCCCAGACCCCCAAAAGGATCTAACAATTAGATCCCCTAGAACCATGGGGGGAACTATATAAGGATTATATAGGGGTTATAATGGGTCTATATAGGGGATCTAATTTTCCGTTCCTCCCAGGGGTCTGGGTCCCTATAATAATACGGCACCTGATATGTAGGGTGCCCAAAAAGGGACCCTAGTTTTGACAACCACCCAAATATGTCCAAGACATGTTCGGCCTTGCCTCACGCCCTAGGCAAACTGCGCCAACTGCAAAATGTGACTTAAGGGACCCTGTGGAACTTTTGAACACTTTCTACCTAAATCACTTTTTGGGTCAGATCTTCCTAATTCTACGGGAGTCTCTCAAAAGTCCGCGGTAAGTACCTTTGGGAAGCCAACGGCCATGTGACTGAAGACTCCATGGGCATTGTTGGGCCCAAATGAGCCTATTATATAGGGTTTCGGGTTGAGGGTTAAAGGTTTAGGGTTAAAGGTTTGGGGGTTAGGGTTTAGGGTTTATACTCCTAGTATATTTTGTAACAATCCCTATAATACTCCCCTAGATGATCCCCCTGTATGGGGTTTAGACTATGGCTCATATACGCGACCTTGTCTCAGGGAGTACGTACAGATTGTTTTAAACATTTCCACAGAGACCCTCACATCCTGGCAAGTCTTGGCCCCGCTCCTAGAGACCGACCCCTTTAACCCCTTGTAAACCCTAAAACCCTTAACAGTAGTTTCCATTTTATTTTCCATTATCCCAATATAATCCCAGCATAATACAGTAGTTTCCATTTTATTTTCATTATCCCAATATAATCCCAACATAGCCTGCTGCTTCCAGCGCCAGGCGCAGTGCCAACAGAGATAGAAGCCAGAGGAGCAAATCCTGCAGGGCTTACCTGTAACCTCCAACCACCTACAGCCTATCAAACTGTAGGTAATTGGGGTGACAGGTAAAGTCTGTGATTTGTGGTTTGGGATTTCAAGGCTTGAGGATTCACCTGAGACGCCCTCAGCCCTGAACCCTAATCAAACACTAAACTCTAAACCCTCAGCCCTAAACCAAAATCTTAGGATCTTGACTCCCAACATTCCCTACGCTGCAGTACCGCTGGTTCTTGGCAGCCTTTCCCATGTTAGGGTCTCTCACGAATCTCTGCAAGGTTCGGCCAGAGCCGCGGGCCCCAGAGTTTGAGTGTAGTCGTCCTGTTTGCAGACACATACCTCAGGTCCTAGGCTTTTCTGAGTTATAATATGCATTAACGTTAACCATGATTAAAACCCCCCTCCTTTTAAGGGCCATAATATTAGGATCCCTATTATACTCCCTATTAACCGGAGGGGGCTCATTAAGCAGGGGTCTGCTCAAGCTTCTGCACTATGCCTTTCTCTGCTCAGCTACTGAGTCAATGCTGAGGCAGGGACCGGTAGCAACGAACTCACCCAAGTTGGGTAGGAAGCCTGGCTCCCGACTGGGATGCCCCTCCTGCTATAGTTCTTATTCTTAAGTATATGGTAGTTTCCCTAAATTACTGTTCCCAAAATGGGGGAAATTTATATAGGGTCCCGTATTATAATGGGAACCCAAATATAGGACCCCGTATTATAGGGAATTTAGACCAATACCCATATGAGCCATAATCTAAACTGCTAGTAACCCCCCTTAATGACCCCTATAGCAGTCCCCTATCTCACCCCTTATATAACCCACTTTAGGGAGTTTGAGTTGAGATTCTAGCTCACATATACATACCTATCCCTCCTGGACCCCTATATTCATTCCCTTAGACCCTTGACATTTTCATTTGGACTTTAGCATGTACGCTTTTTTGGTTGCAAATTCTTGCAAACTTTAACCTGGGAGAAATGCTGGGCTTCATGTGTTTGCTACATGACCTGCAGGGCAAAGAGTGCGGAGCGCGGCTCCACCGCAGACTGTCTTTGGAACTCTCGGTTCAGGGCTTAGGGTCAGAACTTGCTGTCCCATTTAGAGCTTGCTTTGCCTCTGTATAGCCTCTGTACCCTGGAACTTACGGGTTCCTAGTAGGAAATTAGCGAGAATGATTCCTGTATAACTCCAGCATAATGTCTTCGCGTGTTCCCTACCCTTCAACCCTCAGCCCCTATATATACACACATATATATATATGTACCTACCAGTACGTGATGTTATTGTCAAAAATGGCTGAGTGTTGCGGGAGCAAGTGGAGCACTAAGCTCTTCTTCAGATCGCAGCTCAAATTACAGGATGCGAAATCAGGACATCCCCAGTGCTTCGCAGTCAGAACTTCGTAGTTAATTGCTACACTATGTTGCAGGCAAACTAGGGTTTCGGATCATTCCGAGAAACCCTCTCGTTTATCGCTTGGGAAAACGAAGTGATTGGCAGCTCATGCTCGCACTCCGTGAGAAGGTCAGCACCGCCCGGAGTGGTTCCAACTGCAGGGTTTAGGTTGGACCCTTTCTGGTGATCTACTGCCAAAATTCATCTCTTGTAGACTGTAGCCTAAGGTCGGGGTAGCTTCTGATAGGCCTTAGCCGAGAAGAAAATGAGGGTTTGAATCCAGACCACACTGCCTCCTGGTTCCCGACTCAGCCAAAGCATTGACCACCAGGAATCCTTGTTTTAATTTCATGGGTCCCCCTACTACCCCTCCCCTATACTAGCCGGCCATGGCTTCCCCTCAGCTAGCCTGAATCAAGCCTAACTAGTCCGTATATAACTTTGCTTCGCAGGCAGCTACAATCAAACTGCTCATGAACCCAACTCAAGCCTACGGTGACTTACTGGGGGTTAGTCGGGAATAAAGGCAGATATCATTTAGGGTTTAGGGGTGTTTGGGCTGAGTAGGGAAGAACATAATATATTATACCGGGAGTGTATAGGAACTATATCCTTCATAATAGCCTTTGTAACCAAGATGTTGGGTATGTGCCCCTGGGCCTTTGCAGCCCCGAAGGATCTCCATGATGCCTCGGCAGCGAGGATGCTTTGAGATTGAGGGGTGGTGGGTCCACCTAAAGCCTATAAAGCCTATAAACCCAATCTAAACCCTATAAGTACATCCCAATCCCGCTTCGCTCCACTCTACCCACTTCTCCCTAAGGGTCCCACTACCCAATTATTGGGACTTTAGGCCCCTAATACCATTCAAATTATGGTATTTGGTCCCTAACACCCTATGATTCGGGTCCTTGGACCATTAGGGTCTAAGGGTACAAGACGTTACGTCTAGTATCTTCTACAAACAGAATACAACATTAGGTACCCTTAAAACGAACAGGCAGTGTATTGGGATCGAGGTCAACTCTACACGACTTACAAAACTTCGTTGTTGTGACTGGCAAATTGAATTCTGCGGAGGTGATACATCCTTGGAGGATTGCTGCTGTTTGCAGACCTGAGCCTAGAATCCCTGCATGAGTCCATTCCCCTCACATCCTCTGAGAACACGGTCACGGGAGCCGTTGTCTCAAATCTTAGTAGGACGGAGAGATATCATAGTCATTGGCACGGTGAGACAGCCGAACTTGTCTAAACTCCTAGTATCCTGCTTAACAACCAATATGGTAGTCCCCCATATAATCCCTTTTAAGGAGTTTAGGCTATAGCTCATATGCTTGAAGCTGCTTGAAACATGAGATGCAGGGCTGTCTCCCCGTGTCAGTTTCACACATGTTCGACCCGCCAATGCGGGCAGCCTGCTATGCCAGGCCCTGGTACCCAAGCTCTGGATGACTGAAATTGCCATAGTCTTGCCGTAAACCCTAAACCCTAACGTAAGGCTGAAGGGATGGGCTATAGAGGCTATTCTAGGTCACACAAAAACACGCAGCTAGAGGTTTCGGGTTTTGGTAAGGTGCCCGTGCCGTCTAACCACTGTAGAAACAGTAATGACAGATAAGAGACGTACTAACATCAGACTTAAGCATAAGCCAACAATGACCAGAAGGCCAACAATAGCAGGATAGCCCCCAAAGTTGAACTAATGAGAACCCTACGAGCAAAACGAGCAACAGAAGTAAGAGAAATTACATCATCGGGCCCAGATACTTACCACACCCAAACTACTTACAGTAAGTAGATCCCGGAATGCCATGTACTGGCTTGACCTTTTCGCCAGCAGCTTCTCTCAATATCAAACATAAAGACAAATACTGTCTGATCACATGAGAGAAACACAGCTTGCCCTCAAAGTTGAATCCACAAGTGATTGCTTGGAATTATCTATCGGCATTACGCTCCCAGCCACTAAAAGTGGCTGCAAAGGAAGAATGAAGCGTGGCTTCTATTTAACTGACTTCCCAAATGGACATGCAAAAACATTCACCAATGTTCCCAAGGAACCTTGTATGCACCCACTGAAAACCCACCATATGAGTACCCAATACCGGTTGTTTTCACTGTTCATGGGTGGGAGCCTACTACAGGGGCCTAAATAAGTACCAATATCATATATAAAGAATATGGAACCATAATATTGGTAATTACCCCCAAACCTAAACCTAAACCCTAAGGCTTCCAAGGAATATGGAACCATGATATTGGTAATTATTTTGGCCCCTATATTGACTACAGATGTGCTCTTTCAAGCCCTGAAGCAAAGTTGGGCCTGGAGACCCTATACCTCTCACCACCATGAAAAGAGTACCACCAACTTCTCCACATAGCCTTAACGATTCGATGCACTAAGCACAGCGAGCTAGGGCTTCTGATGCTTGGAGTCACCCAGTATGAAAGCCCAAACCCAAAGAACCTTCGCTTTTCCAGCGCTTAGTCTCAACTTGAAAGACAGAAGCCCTAAGCTTGAGCTCCACTCGTAGCCTCAGTTCTCTAAACCTTTACAGGTTGTACAATACCTACTACTTGTGCGGCAGTTACTACTAAGACTAAGATTTAGGTACCGAGGGGTACGTACAAGTAATGGAAACCCCAAACCTTAAAACGTGTCGGTAGGCCCCCAGGCCCTAAACTTACCTCTGGCTGACAAGGAATTCACGAATGGATCCTTGTGGCAGCATCTGCATTCCCCGCAATAATGCAATAATCTAGTAGCTTCCATTGTCTATGACATTCCTTCATTCCCTGCTAACCAAAAGTGAGTAATCCCCACATCACAAATCCGTGTGGATCATCCCTATGCACCCCCAGTGTCCATTTCATTTTCCAAGTTTTCGTATGTCCTAAACCCTCAACCCCAAACCCTGAACTTTGCCGAAACCCTACACCCTAAATCTTTAACCTAAGTAACCCTTGCTACAAGGCGCCCGACTCGCTGAATCGACAGCACGGCTGGCAGCGTCAAAGCCGCAGCCTGCGTACCGGTAGGGATCCACATAGCCTAGAGTAGATAGGGGGTTGGGGTTTATGGTACGGGCAGGGTTTAGGATTCAGGGTTTGGGGTTTAGGAATTAGGGCTTAGGCTTAGGGTTTAGGACTCTGGGTTCAGGATTTAGGGTTTAAGATTTAGGCTTCAGGGTTAGTGTTTTGGGATGGAGGAGATCTTGCACACTTGAGACCCCGCATAACACTTTCATTCCCAGTTTATTGGGTACATAAGGCTGTGCTGGATTTCCTCCGTGCAGGATTTCCTCCATCCACACTGCGGATCCGAATAGCCCCAAGCGGATGGTATTTGTAGACTTCTGGCCCGAAGCGGCTTTATAATAGACTTATAGTCCCCCTTTAGTGGATAGAATACGGGGTAAATGGGGACCTTATAATAATATTTGGGTGGTTGTCAAACTTATGGTCCCTTTTTGGGTACCCTAAATATTAGGTGCCGTATTGAAATAGGGAACCAAAAAGGGACCACATTTTTGACAACTACCCATATACATATATATATCCAAAGCCATATTCTATTTACCTAAGGGGGGACTTTAAACCCAAAAACCTAAACCCTATATACCCNNCCATATTCTAGTTACTTAAGGGGGGGCTATAGATCCTCAAAAAGAATTAGGAGCCCAATGGGCCCCGACAGCATGCTATGCTTTGGGGCTTCGCCGTCAGTGGGTCCCTAAACCCGAAGCCCTAAGCCC
>CAJNIZ010047252.1:0-21803 GCA_905231905.1 Symbiodinium pilosum | reverse complement strand
GGGGTCATAGGGTTTAGGGTTTATAGGGCTTAGGGTACTTAAATTGGGTTCCTGTAATCAGGCAACCTCATTATTCACTACATACCCATAGTATGGTAATCTCTTTCACCCTTAACCCTAACCCAGTAGTGTCGCTTTGTGGCTCTTCGAGTTATCCACGTTTTTGAACGTCCCCAGCCTTGCACATCACAGCAGCAAAGTAGAAGACCCCAGACCTAGGCGGGTAAAGACATGGCTTAAGTTTCACCCCAGGGCTCCACATACCCAGACCCCCAAAAGGATCCTAAAAATTAGATTCCCTAGAACCATAGGGGGAATTATATAAGGATTATATACGGGTTATACTGGGTCTATATAGGGGATCTGATTTTTAGATCCTCCCGGGGGTCTGGGTAGCCCAATGTATTACCCCAATAATGGAGAACCAAATGGAAAAGCAAATGGAAAATGAAATGGAAAATGAAATGGAAACTAGAGGTTTGTAGGGAGATATAGGGATCCAACTAGCCCAATGTAGGTAACAGCTACAGACTTTAGGGCCCCATGTAGGTAATATCTATAGAATTGGAGCCCCAGGGTAACGGTTTAAGGATTGGCTGGTTATTTAGAGTCCTGAACCCTTGAACGTAATATCGTATTCAGACTGACTATTAGAAACCAAGGAACTTGAATTCCAAATTTGGCTGAAAGTCTCCACCAACTACAATATGCACTCGTCCTGGCTCCAACTTGCTGCGCGGCGACTTGTGCTGTGTTGGGCAGTCTTTGCTTTGAACAGATCCAGACAGTCGACGTGAGAAAGACCCGAAACCAGTTTCACAACGGACTCCGCCAATTCTCACATTCTGCATTGCTTTCATGATCTGTCATCGCGGTGCTACTTCTGTTGGATGCCTGGATGAAAGGCCCGAAAGAATCGACCTCAGACACCGGCAGTATGGCAAGCGCCAACGCCAACAGTATGGAGTAGCGCGCCCCGCTATACAGAGATCGGACCTATGAAGGTTTGGAGTTTTGAGCTTGCATGGGGTTTTGGCATTTATGTAGAACTGAAAGTGGGATTTCCAGTAAAAGCATGTGTGAAGCGATGAGAGCGGATTGTCATTGAGGGGCGGGGGTGCCCCTAAGGGTCCAAGGACCCAAATCATAGGGTTTTAGGGCCCAAATACCATTAATGCTATGGTCTTGGGGCCCTAAAACCCTTTTGGACCCTTAGACCCTGGGTACTGCTTTAGGCTCACGGCATGCTGGGACTCAGCTGGTTCGAGTCTGGGAGCTGTTCACTGTGCGCTGCCCGTAGCCCGAGAAGTACTACATGATCTTGCGTATACAGCCATCCGCTGCAAGCCTACGTAATGTTGCATGACAGTAGGACTGTGCCGCGTCTAACAAGGCGGGTGCACCATATAGTGGTCGGGGTTCGCGTGGATCAAAACATCGCTGAGAGATGCATGCTGACTCAGAAACTACTTAAACATGTACTTTCATCAGGGGACTTACGTGTCTTCTTTCTAAACCAGTCGTAAGTACCCATGGACCTCTCTGTGAACAGTTTTGGATAGCAGGTACCGTTGTGGCGCCATCCTTGCATAGAATTGCGGGGATAGCCGTCTGCACCCTACAAAGGACTTCGAACTCAAGGAAGCTTTGATGAAATAACTGGTTGTCTTTCTTTTCATATGAGCTACTGTCTAAACTCCAGTATTCGCCTTAGTAACCCCTATAGTCCCCTATATAATCCCGTTTAAGGAGTTTAGACTACAGCTCATATGCTAGGAACCCTGTCCAAACCTGACCCCCTCACTTCAGGACTGTAGATGCCTGGTCCAGCTAGATTGGCGTTTCAAGAGGCAAGAACTTAAAGTTCATGATGGTTTAGGGTTTGGGGTTAAGGGTTGCAAGAGGTAAGAACTTAAGGTTCATGATGCAGTCCGTTCCTGTCCGCTTCGATCCCTGCGGTCCATAGAACTGTCACATGTTGGATCTGGGGGTGTTGTTTGGTTTAAACTCCAGCGCAAAATCAACATTCCAAACACATGATCTCTGGGGCTCCAAGTTCAGAGATGATGCCTACGTTGGGTTTTCTATGTGTGTAAATATTATCTCAATTGGGCTACTTGGCTCCCTAGGGTTTTTATGTGGCTTGTCGTGCCAAAGACATGTCATCATGTGAGCTATAGTCTAAACTCCGAGTATCCCTTTGATAACCCCCTTTAATGAGTTTAGACTACAGCTCACGTGAGCTGTTCCCATCCCAAACTTTCTGAACCCAGCGAAACCTGTCCAACCTAACACCTGGCGGTATTGAATTACAGCAATAATAGTAATAATGGAAACAAAAAGAATAGTAGCAATAGCAGTAATTTGATAGTATTAGGGCTTCATTGAAAGAACAAGCAAAAGATAGAATCAACCTCTAAGAATAAGAACTTTGAGGGCTCAAGTGCGCGATTAGACCTGAACCCTCACAACCTACTGCGAGACAAGCTAAGATCCGGCTACAGGACCTTGACTCCCCACCATGTAAGCCACCGGCACAGGCCACATAAGAGCACACGCACAGCCAGGACCTCTATACCAGCTTGGCGAGTCTTAGGCTTGTAAATAATAGTAATAGTAGTAATAGTAATAGTATTAGTAATAGTAATAATAAGAATAGTAATAGTAATAGTACTCATAATAGTAATAGTAAGAGTAGAGAAATTGTGGCGGATGCTTTGGAAATGTCAGCGAATCCAGCTGGGACTTGCTTTGGTGACGGAATTGGGCTTATCTTTCTTTATGGCCAGGCTGGAAAAACTTGCACTTCTGCTAGACCTCGTCAGCACCCTGTCTGGAAGACTGCATAAACTCAGGTCTTCCAATTTGCGCGTGCCTTGCATCCCTGCTCCTCACATATCAACCCAGAAACCTGCAAAAAGTTGCGGGTCTTCTCTTGGTGGAAGGAGAAGCTTCCTGCCTGTGAAACGAAATAGAATAGAGTTTAGGGCTTAGGGTTTGGGTTCAGGGAACACGCCTAGGACAATTCGTACCCCAAAGCTTGCAATGCCTGCCAAATTGGTCACCACTTGCAGGACGCCAAGGGTTTCCCAATCTTGAGAAATCCAAACTTCCTGAAACCCGGCGTAGCTTCACACTCTGAGCGCTGCTCAAGAAGGTTGCCCAGAGGTAGGGCAGGCAAGATGACCAGCCTAAGACAATTGTCGGGAAAGTAGAGGCCGCTTCCAGGAACACGGAGAAACCCATGAAAGTATCCACTGTAAACACATGCCAGTTAAAGTTGTCTTCGAGAAGCTGCGTGTGGGGTTTCGGGGTTTACGGCTTAGGAATGGATTGCTCCAAGAATGGAGAATCAAATGGCAAAGAACGTGGAAGATGATCTGGGAGTTACTATATGTAAATTAATAGGGGTATGAAGGGATGAATAGTATCATTTAATTTTCCCGGACGGTCTTTTCCACTTTGTTTTCCATTACTCAACCCTAATATTATAGCCCCTATAGACTACGAACGTGATTATTATGGTTTGGGCATGGACGCGGCATGCCGTGGCCAGCGACTGCGCTCGAACATTCACGTCATTTCTGTTTGGGCGTGGATGCTTTGGGAAGTGGAAGCGTTGCAACATGGCAGGGGCAGTCGCTGACATAGATGGCGTGAAAGCCCGTTCCAGGGCAAAATGCACTTTTGCCCTAAAAGGTACAATGTGACCTGTGGGCCAACTGTGTGGGCGGGGTGGGTCCAGGACATCTTAGTTGCAGAGCAATTGCGCGCGTCTAAATCCTTCTGTCCTCACAAGGCGCGTCGAAATCCTGATGGTAACTTGATTTTGAACCTCTTACATCGCGCGAACTAGCCTCAAGTACAGCCCACACAAACATCAAGGGACAAGCAATGCTCCCCTGCCTGATGGATCCAAGAGTGCCGCCCGCCAGCGCACCCAAGAAGACCAAAAGCAAATCCTGAATCCCTTCACCTGCGTGTGGGCTGGCTGTACCCCTATAACCTGCTGGAGAGCTATAAGCCTTGAAGCCTGAACCCCAAACGCCACATCCTGAACTTTGAACCTGAGCCCGACACTCCAAAAATTAGGCTTAAACCCTAAACCCGAAACCCCAAACCCTAAACGATCCCTGAGGTTTTTAGGAGTGTCCTGGGCTTCATGGGAGAAGGTTTGGGAACTGTTCTTTTAGGGGGACTAGGAAGCATTTAAACCCAAGCATTTAAATTTTGAGGTAGGGGTTCTTCTTGTAAAGAAGTTAAATGCCTATAGTTGAATGCTTCCTGGGGTTCCTGATTCTTTCTGACGGCCAATCCAACAATCCAATCCAGACGAAACTCGTTTCTCGGGGCAGACGCTTGGGATCTCATAGCCAACCCTAAGGGTCCAGGGACCCAAATAATAGGGTTCCTTTAAAGGGGGATTTATAGGGATATTAGGGGATTGTATAGGGGGTATATAGGACCCAAATAACAGGGTTTTAGGGCCCAAATACCTTTAATAATATAGTATTTTGGCCCTAAAACCCTATTATTTGAGTCCTTGGACCCTGAGGGCAAATCTTAGGGTAGACCTTGCAGAGTAAACTTCCTGAAAATTAGTAGGGAATAAGGGAGTATATCATCAAATCATAATTGGTATATATATATATATCTCTGGATGGACCATATTCTTGCATTCCCTACCAACCCTCAGTAAGCTCGAGACCCCCTGAACCCTAGACCCTCAATCCCAAAGCCTAAACCCTAGAGACCTTGAAAAACCATCTAATTATGGTATCCTTAAGGGGGCCACTTATATGGAGGACCCATAATTAAGCCGTTTTAAAACCTCCCTAAGGCTCCCTAAGGTCCCAAAAGGTCTCCTATTATGGGGCCCTTACATGGGGCCCCCCTAGCCCTGGGGCTCTAAGTCTATAAATAATACCTACATTGGGCCCTAAACCCTATAAATAGTACCTACATGGAGCCTCAGGGTAGGGCTTCCATAATCTAAGCCTCCAGCACACGGCTTGCACGCAAAGCGGGTGGGCTGCGAAAAGGGCGGAGCCAAAGGTGCCTGGCGAAGCTGAGGTAACAGTTGAAGATTCAGGAAGTATCAGGGTTCAGGGTTTGAGGCTTAGGGTTTAGGAGTTAGGATATATTTAGGATTCTAGGGTTTAAGATTTCTATGGGTTCAGGGCTTAGGTTTCAGGGGTTGAAGGGACAATATAGTATTATCCCCTTCCCAATAGTGGAAAAATGGAAACTACTATTTAGGGTTTAGGGCTGAGGATTCAGGAGTTATCAGGGTTCAGGGATTGGGGTTTCGGCTTTAGGGATTGGGCGTTAGGCTTCATGGTTTAGGATGCAGAGTTTGTGTGTAGGGTCTCCGATTCGGAGTCTAAAGTTTGACTGATTATCTTGGGTTGTTCTCGAATAGACCGCAGTTTCTGGGGCTCGTTGCAAAACACAGGACCGTTTTCATGTATAGGGACCCTATCAGATGACACAACGGTTCAGGGTTTAGGGTAATGCTGGCTCTCTTGCAGGTCTTGTGGTTGTGCACTATTGGAGTTTGGGGCCTCAAGCTGCGGAGATTAGATTAAGGGCATAAGGCATACAGAGATTAGGTGCCAGCTGACACGGTATACTGCTGCAAAATCTCACTGTCTGCATGTATTTATACATATGTAGATATACATATATATATATATCTATCTATCTATATATATATATATATGACCACATATTCGTATAGATATATACATATATATATATACATATACATATACACATGCACGAACGCATCCTTGAGCCCCCATAAGAAACCATGACTTGTATGTGTTCAATGTAGGGTTGCCATGATATCACTGTTGCTTAAGAGAGTATAGGACACATCTGCCGTGCTTCCGTCCTGCACAAATGCGATTTGTAGTTGCTCTCTGTGCCTGCTAGTCCTGAACCCTGAACAATACATGGTAGTAGTTTCCGTGAAAACGGTGTCAATATACACCCTACAAGAATGTAGGACAGAACCCTAAGAAGAAAGGACATACAGCGCCTAGGTAGGGCTGAGGTTCTATGGTTTGGGGATAAGGGTTTAGTCTTGAAGGTTTAGGGTTTGGGGCTTTTGGTTTAGGCTTAAGGGTTTGGGCTTTAGGTCTCGGGTCCAGGGTTTGTTTTTTTTTAGAGTTTGCGGTTTAGGGTTGCAAGTAAATTCATTCCAAGCTTCTTGAGAAGGCAGTGCCATACCAATCTGCAGGGTTTGGGGTTGGGAGGCCTGAAAAGTATCCTAAACAACATGTCAAACCCCTGAACCCTAAACCCTAAAATCTTGAGGACTACACCTGAAAGTGCAGCAAACTGCCAAAACCCGGACCTTTCTGTTGGAGCCCCCTTGCCCAGACAACTTGCAGGAGCCCAACATGCAACCCAACACGTTTAGGGTTCAGGGTTTGCCAACCTATTGTTAAACGGTGCGTTGCTGTTGTCTCACGGCCTAAACCCTAAACCACAGAATTGCCCTGGAACCCTCCCAGAAAAACAACTGGCTGCTGGTCATGTATAGATCACAAAGCCTGAGCATGTTCTCATCCCTTTAACCAAACACCTGCATTTGTAACCCTGTAAACACTACAAACTTTAGAAACCCCGCAGAACCCTGAGCAATCATGGAGAACGTCATGGCAAAGAAGCATGCCCCGGATTGGAGCCCTAAACCCTGAACCCCCCTAAACCCTAAAACCCAAACCCTGAACCCCCAAACCCCAAACCCCAAAACCAAAACCCCTGAACAATACAAGATGGCGCTGCAGGAAAATGTCCGCGAAAGGATCTTATTCATGCCCGGGGCCTCGATGTTGGTTTTTGGTTTTCGGGTATTGGGTTTTGGGTTTTGGGGTTTTGGGTTTTTGGTGTTGTAGAGTTTTATTGCATTTTCAGGGTTTGTGGGTTTTGGGGCTTAGGGTTTAGGGTTTTAGGGCTTAGGGTTTAGGGCTTACCTAGAGTAGCCTATATACCCACTTGAAAATGGCTTTTGTACCTGATATTTTGCTATCTTTCCCTTTTTTGAAGGTCTAGGTCACTCCAGGTAGGGTTTAGACCTTGAAGGTTTAAGGTTTAAGAGTTTCAGATTTAGGGATGTCGATTGGTTCCCAAGCCTTAGGGATTAGACAGTTACTAAACACCGCAATTGTTGAGAGCTTGGGGTTTCCGAGCCACCCCCTCAATATGCATGAAATAGGACCCTATGTTGTTGAACGCAGTGTATCTGGGCCATAGTGGAGGGTACTTGCGGGAATCTGATGGGAACTGAGGAATCAGGGCGCGGGGATTCAGTAGGGGAGTTGACGGGCCATTGTTTACCATACGAGGATTTTGGTAAGCTGAACACCTATGATAAGCTCTGCAAGGGACAAATGATAGTTGAGGGTGGCATAGACTCCTGAGTAAGAGTCAATATAATTTTGAGGTCTGTTAGAAGAACAAAGAAACTAGCAACATCATATAGGTAATTCATGGTTTAAGCTTCCACAGTAGGTAGGAGATGTAGGGAAGGTTCATCCTGGGCCCCCAAGTCTCCTTGTCTAGACCTCCATGCTCCCGTTGTTTGGCTGAACCCTGTTTCATCCGTTTGAACCTGCCTTCAAAAAATCCAAGGGTCCAGTATATACTTTGGACCCAGCCGGGGTCTTACACGAATACTTTGCGGTCGAAGCGTTATTACCAGCGTACCTGGACCCTACAGGACAGATCCACTCAGGAGGTTCTTGGACTGTGACAAGTTTTCCTTGCTTCAATGCAGCCGGTTTTTGTGCACGTAAACCTTGATACCTCGGAGCGCAAAAATGGCAGGACCCTATCTGGTGCCTTTGTGGATGCCATTGAACAACTTTAGTACCTTCCTTGCTGAGCCTGTATATAACCACACGAGGTATTTGACATTGATCCAGCTCTATAGCATCATAATCCTGGGTACTGGGGAGGCTTCTGACATAAAGGCTTTCGATTCTAGGCGTCTCTGCATACATTTAGCCCAGCTCATGTTTCCCTACAGAAATCCGCGTAGAATCCCCATATACCCCAGCCCCAGTGCCCCACACGTGGAAAATCCCACTTGAATCAAGGATCCCTGTGCTCAGCCCTCCTCAACTTCATCCCAACAAAGCAATACACCCTAAACCCTAAACCTACAGGGATCTCTCGAAGAACGTAAGGGTCTCCAATACTAGGAGGCCTTTGGTGCCCCATGCAACGGGGTCCGGCCCTGATTAAGGATCGCCAGCCAGTAGTCTTGAGTGTCTTGAGGAACTCCTATATAGCCGTTACGTCTCAGCTGCTAAAAGCAAAGAAATTTGGAGGATCTGTCAAAAGGGACCCCAAATTTGACTTGAAGTATGCCCATTTCAATCGCTGATGCTCAACGCCAGGTGTTGGAGCGGCTTTACATGATCCCTAGAAAATGAAACTGTATGGTAGCTTCCATTCATGAGGGGATCCCAATGTAGACCGCCAAATACTACAATCCTTATTATAGGGACCCTTGATTTCAGGAAAGCCCCATATAAGCCCCTGCAAAAATAGTTATATCCACGCCCAGCTCCCCATTCAGCAGCAGAAAGGCACTAAACCCTAAACCCTACAAGCAGATCGACCTGGTGCTGGGGGAGTCTCAGCAGCTGCGAACCTAGGAAGCCAAGAAGGGTTGAGTTTGTGGCTTAGGGTTTGTAGTCGCCCTTAAGTAGACAGATCATGGGGTATATGGGAATCTTTTCATAATATACTCAAAGACATATTCTATCTACTTGAGGTGGACTATAGGGTTTAGGGTAAAAACTCTCACCGAGATACGGAATCTGTGAAGCAAACTCTGAGCTGCTGTTAAGGAACGTAAATACTAGAATGCGGAAAGCGTATCTTTTACTAGATACCCACATTCTGGTAACTTATCTTCAGTTCCCTACTAGCATCCTAGAACTTCCCCATGAAGCGCCAGGGCTAACACAAAATGTACCATGGTAAATACTGGGCTTCTACAGTTCAGCGTACCTCTGTACTCTAACCCCTGAACCCTAAAACTACTGCAGCTGTGCAAGGGAGAATCCTTTGATGCAAGGCCGTCCCCCAGCAGGCTATAGACGGACAATTCTATGAGCAGTTGAGAACCCCAGAGGGGCCTAAGTACCCAAAAAGTACACACTTTGAGTTGTGGTTAGTGTATGTGAGCATTAGGGAATTTGACCCTTCATAAATGCACCTCATTGTAGGACAGTTTGGGACCATATTCATATTCTTTCCGAAGCAATCATTTGGGGCAAGCTTGGGGGAGGTCCTAAACCCTAAGCCCTAAAGCCTATTATAGTTTGCCTGGTAAAGAGGAGCAAGCCCAAAAGGCCCTCCTTTCAAGGACCTTAATATCAGGATCATGGGGAAAGGGTTTTATCAATCATGGGTCTGGGAGAAGTTCTAATGCCCATAAACCCTAAGGCCTGTAAGCTCCCAACCCTACAATTCCTATAATCTCAACCGCAGGTGTCAGGAAATGCGATCAAACAGAACATCTCTTGCGCTGGGGCTGGTCTTGTTAAACGTGAAACTCAGCCTGAGAATGCATGCTGCAGATACTGCTTCTGATGTACATGCTAACAATTTGCCCCCACCCGTCTTCTCGGGAGCCCTGCGCAACACTGCTATGCGTCAAGCCATTTAGCCTTCTGTCGGACACACAACAAGGGAATTTCTGCATGCAAAGCGTGCTCCTGACTTGAAACAGCACAACCAATTTCCAGCGCTTACAGCTAAGGAGGGAGCTCGGGCACCTCACTGTACTTCATCGTAACATTGGCTGCGTCCGAAAATCCCTCTTTGCTGAGTCACATCCACACAATAGATCCATACGCTGTGCGGGGTGGGGTTGACCCTCATGGTATGGTTGTTTGGGGTTAGGGGTTTAGGGTTTAAGGTTTGAGGGTCATGGCAAGAGCAACGGAACGAAAAAAGGAATTGATGATCCTTAGCTTCCTTATACGGGTTGGGGTATGGAACACATGTCCCAGCGCAGCTTCTTCCCTTCTTCCATAGCTCGAACATTGGGAAACCTCCATTTTGAGTCGTACTATCCTTGGAACCTTTGCCTTTAGTGTCCTTCCGCTTGGAATGTACAACCACTAGGACCGATGTCAAGAACCTGCTGGACCATGGGAAACAAGAACGTCCTCAGCAAGCTGACCTGCAAACTCTACCCAGAGTAACCTAGACCCTTTAAACAAGGTACTAAAATCTTAGATGCAACATCCGCTTTATGAGGTATATGGTTTTTTACTCTACACCCGAAAGCCCAAAGCACTTGTAAGCCCCAAACCTTGTGGGGCTGGGCGCCACGCTGCCTGCAAAAGCCGCAACGGCGCACAGCACATGGGACAGCAAGGAAAGCCTGCCGCAGAGGCTCAGGCAGTAGTGGAAAACAAAGTGGAAAAGACAGCTGGGTGTGAAAGTATTATCCTGGATACTTAGCTATGTTCATTTGAGGGTACCCTACCCAAAGGCATTCAAGGAATCTGAAACCATAACATTGGTAATTGCTCAGGTCCCGATAAGCAAACTTTCTGCGCTGAAAGAGCGACAGAAAGATGAAGAAACCTACAACTCTCTCTGGGAGCAATCATAGGGTTCATAGGGGGCCCCCCTTAAGCAGCCCCCTTAAACCTATTGCAGCCCTTCTAAAGACCATTAAGTGCCCATTGGGGCCTATTGGGGCCTATGGGGGAGTGTTCCCTCCACCAACGGCAAAAGAGGCGCAGGCAAGGGATGGAAGGGCAGGAGCACGAAGGCCCACCACCAAAGCAGAAGAACATCTTCGACGTCCTGGGAATCGGAAGAGGTACAGGTGGACGAATTGATGAAGCTGCTTTGCAGAGTGGTGATAAGACAGGAGGACACGCTCAACATCCTAAAGCAGTCAACAAGTTGGGTGCTGTTTGCGAAGACGGAGAGTCCATCCCTTATTCCAGGACTGGTCATAGCCTCGCAGAAGTGGAAAGAGGAGATCACCAAGCAGAACAGTCAGCTAGGAGGGATCAGTTTGCGCACAACCCTGCTGTGGTGCTTGCTGAATCAGCTCATGGACATCCTCAAGAATCTCACGGAAGAGCAAAAGCGGAAGGCCACGGAGGCGGGGTGGTGCACAGACCAGGGGCTCTGGGTGTACCAAAAATGGTCACCGACCAGTCAAACTCTGGAGCAGGATACGAACAGGAGCCCGATGCAGGCTTCAGCCATCATGAAGCTGATAGAGGACCTCAAGACCATGGCAACGTCCGAGATCGTATCAGCTTTTCATTCCAAGCGACCACTGACACCCAACATGCAAGGTGCCATGGTTGTCCTACGGTTGGACGTGAATTTCAGGAAACCGGAAGCCGACCAGTTTTACGACAAGCTGGAGCAACTGATGGGGCAGGCGTCCTTGCAGCTAGGGGGACTGCAGATTCGCAAGGAAGGATACAAGAGGTCAGCAGCAGTAGCGAAGCTGGCCGAGCTCACTCGGTGAGGACTTTGATTTTGAGGAACAGTGCCAATTATTGCTATGCGAATGCAGCGATCAGGACATTGCTATGGGCGGTGGCATCAGACTCTCATATGGAGACAACACTGACGAATATAGGCCGCAACTTTGTGCGTGGACTGTTGGGACATAAGGGCAGGAGCATACTTGTTGCAGGTCATATTCTCTTCAGTGCCATCTTCAGGGGATGGAGGTCACCGTCTCGGCAGCATGATTGCGCGGAGTTCTTTACGCATATGATCATGCAAACAGGCCCGGATTTATGTCATGGCCGATGGGAAGCCAGGTGCCAGCAGGACAGTCCAAGAAATGGTTCTTCGGTAGTCAAACTAGATGAGGGCTTGTGTCAACAGGCGATTTCACTGGAGTTGCCGGATGGGGACCTGCATCAAACTCAGTATCTTCTGCACAACTGGCACCAGCAAGCGCACATACATGCATTGGTACAGGCACCAACCATTTTGGTTTTGAGCTTTTCCAGATATGGTGGGCCGCTTGGGCAGGGTCGCAAGAACACTTGCAGAGTCGCTTGGAGGGAGGT
Organism: Symbiodinium pilosum; assembly: GCA_905231905.1. Classification (NCBI taxonomy): domain Eukaryota; class Dinophyceae; order Suessiales; family Symbiodiniaceae; genus Symbiodinium; species Symbiodinium pilosum. The sequence continues at coordinate 9,717 of CAJNIZ010047252.1, read as the reverse complement.
TGTACATATGCCTATATTCACTGCGGATAATGTCCTCACTACCAGAGTGGTCGAATATGACACTATTGCAGTTGTCATGCGTCATGGCGATTCTGTGGACTCTGGACATTATACAGCCAGACTGATTGAGGCAGAAGGATACTTACTGTGTGACGACAATGCAGCGCCGATTTATCAAGCCAGCAGCCAAGACGCGGAAACATGTCAGTCGAGAGATGTGTACATGCTAGTGTGCAAGCTCAGAGGAAGGCCGCCTCAGGAAGGGGGTGGCATCAGTAATCATTAGCAGACAAGTTGGCCCCTTCCTTGCAGGTGGCAGGGGTGGGGCGCGGCTGAGAGGAGTCGGGGGGTTACCGGCTCTCTGCATCAGCTGGCGGAAAGGTACAAAACAAAAAGGAGAACATGTTGCGGTCAGTATGGCTTGATTGCATGCCGCCTTGAAGCAGGAAGTTTGACATATCACGTTGCCATGTTTACAGCTGTTTTCCTCAGGCACGGTGAGTGCGCAGGAGAGGACATGGTTTGGCATGCCATTACCTTTGATGGCGATGAGTGTTGTGTGCCCCCCGGGGTCGACCCGGAGGTTTGGAGGCTTGAACTTCCCTCCATATTAGGAGCCGCTTTCGGATCAGCAGAGCTGGACGACGATCTACCGGATATTGCTTATCAGACGGATGATGAGGAAGATACGGACACTATGGAGGCTCCATTGACGATTCATGGCACCTCACAGAGGCTTTCTATTGCCAATGATATGGCTTCGGTTGATAAGGTGCAAGATGTCATGGATCTTACCAATGAGGATGATATATTCAGTCCTGTGACGCCTGCCTTTGACTATGCGGCCACGGTGATTGATCCGATGGAGCCCGAAATGAGCCCTGATACAGATGGTGATGAGCAGACCTCATGTCATGTGGAGAGAATGCATGAACCACACATCACTTTGGAGGTACCATATTCCATGCCGCCGGAGCCACTTTTGGAGCAGTGGAACCTTCCAATGGACCATGTGTGGATTTTGGAGACGCCAATCCTCGGCGATGCAATTCCACCCGAAAACCCCCTGGAGCTTTTTGCATTTCGTGCATTATGCAGAGGGAGTATGAACCTGGAAATGATGCAAGATATGCTACAGGCCATTATTCAGTACCTGCCACAGTTGGTTAAGGCCCGAAAGCGCAAGTGTACCGACTTCTCTATTGCGAAGGACAGACACTCCTTCTCACTGACTTGGGGCAGTTATGTGATAGGCGGCAGCAGCGGTATCACGAGAAATACTCGCAGTCATCCTTGGATGTCCAAGTTGCTGGTGGCCCTGGTCAGGGGGCAGAGGCGAGGACACGTTTTCAGCTCGATCAGCCTTCATCTCAACACCTACATGACACCACACCTTGATAAGCATAATCATCCGGCGTTGCCAAGTTTATTGGTTGCCTGTGGACGGTGGCAGGGAGGAGGCCTTTGGGTGAGCGAGATGGCGCTGCCCCAGCAGCGCAGTGGTGACATGATGGGTAGGGTGTACAATGTGGGGAGTCCCAGTGTACTGTTCCGAGCGCATGTGCTACACTCCACCATGGCATGGCGAGGACAGAGATTTATAATGGTGGCGTATGCCAATAACGGCATCCGGGCTTTACAAGAGGAGGAAGTGAATACCCTCTCAAACCTGGGCTTTGACTGCCGTTACTGATTGCCTCACATTATGCTACTCTGGCCTCGGTTGAAGCCGGCTTGGGGTGGAGTGGGACATGTTTGGTACATATGCTACTGTCCTTGCTACGAGCGATTTTTGTGCTGCAATGTAACTTCATTTACAGGATGGTCTGGTGGGAAAATTCTTGAACAACATCGCCTCCAGTGGGAGAGAGGTATTGGATACCATGCCATTGTACTTGCGAGTTATGGTTGTGGCGACTTTGGGTATATTCTTTAGTTTGTAGCTTGCTCTTTCTGTATAGTGCTGCTGACTGCAACGCTAGGACGTTAGCGTCGGTTGTAGTTTGTCGTGTTGCTTTGCGCTACGGTGCGGGCACGGCTGAGTCCCTGAGACTCCAGGTTAAATAACCTGCAAAGGCCTACATGAGGCGACCTGAAGGTACAAAGGATGCTGTGAGTGAAAAAAGTGTTCCCTCCAGGGGGCCCCTATCAAGCCTATGAAGCAAGGACTCCGCGGGCAGAAATCATAAATTCAGTTTAGCTTAGGCCTTTGGATCCTTGCTATAGGGATACCCAAGAAGAGGACACCGATTCTTCCAAATCCGCATACGCGTATGCAAGACATGTTTGAAGAGTTCAGGGTCTCGCTGGCTAAGCCTACTTGGACTAACCTGAAAATAAACCTCCCAGCCACAAATAAAAGATATCCTAGTTTAGTGCCATCATATATTGACTTGTTGGAGAGATTTGTTGTTACCCTAAGGGTCCAAGTACTCAATACTCATATGCTTCCCCAGGTCCTGTACGCATTACAATTACTAATGCCCAAACGCAGAGTACCCAACTATTGGGTACATGGACCCGAAACGCTATACATCCCTATATATACCTGCATACGCCTTAAAAGGTACCAAATTACTGGGGTTAGGAGGAGGGGATGACTTCAAGCTCATAACAGCCGAGGCATCCTAAGAGTACTCCCCAAGCCTTTAGTACACTTGAAGGCTCAGGGGACCTAGCAAGTCCGCATGCTAAAGATTAAAGTATTTTCGGGTCTATATTGGGGGCCCCGTATGTTGGGAAAGTACCAGATAAGGGCCCCTTAAAGGGTTGTAGGGCTGCATGGGCAAATGTAGAGTTCAGGGTCCAGGTAAAGTAGTCGGCCTGTGAAGATTTTCAGGCTGCAGTCCTCCCAGAAGGTCGGAAGCGCTAGCCTGGAAGGCACGAACTCGGAATGAAGTTTAGGGTCTAATAGGTTTAGGGCATAGGCTCCAAAGCCACAGCATGGAACGTGACAACTCGTGCAATACGTTCATGTCTAACATTATAATGAGTGATGCCTGAGGTAGACCCCCACCAGTCACAGGGACTCTAACGGATGCTGGTGATCATTTAGGGTCCTCCACTATCATCCTAGTATACCGCTATGACAGCGTGGGGCGTCCACCTAAGCAATACCGATCTAAAGGCGCACTTAGAACTTAGGCTTAGGGTTTCGGGATTTCCCTCCGGGGTTAGAGTTAGCGTTTAGGGTTTACGTTTAGAGTTTGGGGTTTAGGATTCAGGGTTTAGGGTTTGAGTTTGGCTTTGAAGAATAAGTTCAGCTCAAGGAGTTTGAGGGGTTCTGGGCTCAGGTTTCAAGGAGCCGTGAATGTCCCATGTGCATATGAGCTATAGTCTAAACTCCTTAAAGGGGCTTATATAGGAGAGTATGATAGGGTTATTATGGCGGATACTAGAAGTTCAGACTATAGCTCATATGATATGCGTGCGGGCGTTATGTAGGGATTGCGGGGGGATCCTTATCAGGTATGATAGGGGATTATTCCTTGTCTTGGGGTTCACTTGATCAAGATCCAAGCTCTCTGCTTGGAAAAGAGGCCACATTACTGGATGTTGCAATCTCAGCATGGAACCCTAAACCCTAACTTCTGGAGCGGCTTTCATATCTGCGGTTTCTGAGAGGAGGAATCTGGTAGGGATCCTGGGGATGTATTAGGGGGCACCCTGAACCCCTAAACCGCGTTTAGGGTATAGGGTTTAGGGATAAGAGGATAAGGGGGCCCGTTTAAGGGACCATAGGCTCATCTAAGCTTGAGGGCCGAGAAGGCAGCATGTTAGGTTTTAGGGTTTAGGGTTTTAAGGTTTGGAGTTTAGGGTGAATCAGCATGCAAGACCCGTACTATGCCAGGTACCCATGGCCCGTATGACACGAATCGGGAAGCCCCTTTCAACTCTACACTCTACTCCGTAACCCTGAGCTAGAATCATACACTTGGAATACAGGGCCCTGTCTTCCATTAGTTTGGCATGTAAAGTTTAAAGGCAAAGGTGGGCATCACACGGGCATGAATCGTTCTCGTACTTTACACAAGGACCCTCAAAAGGGCCAAGAATTGAGAAAGCGACAGGCAACCAGAGAAGCAGCCCTCTACACTCCTTGGAACCCCCTTTTAGAACCCCAAACCCTAAACCCCACACCCTACGCCCTCGCCCCAAAACCCTTAACCGTCACAAACCATGATGTGGAACCAGGCGATGGACTTTGAGCGCTAGGGCGACTGGCTCATACACTCTGAGCACGTTGGCCTCCAAGGTTTAGGGTTTAAGGCTTTGGGTTTATGGCTTAGGGTTTAGGATTTGGGGTTCAGGATTTAGGGCTTTGGGATTCATGTTTTGGGGGTTGCGTTTAGCGATTTGTGGTATGCAGTTAAAGTTGAAGGCTTGGGCGTCTCGGGTTTGATTCGGGCGGAGGCGGCTAAATCGCCTAAACCCTAAACCCTAGGGCTAAACCCTAATAATATAAATCTCAGCGCTTTACTCGGGAGGTATTCGACAGCTTTTTTGAAGAGGACAAAACACACATGGCTTGTCACGGACACCCTTTAGGGTTTAGGGGACAGCCTTTGGGTTTAGGGTTCAGGCTTCTCATACGGAAATTCCTGGTTTGTTGTTAAGAAACTTGAATGAAGCTACTATAACAAGGAGATCCTATTGTTATTGGCTATTGCCAATATTATTATGGTGGCTTGATTTAAGTTCCTGAGCAACAACCCAGATTCTCAAACCCTACGGCCAAACGCCCAAATGGGATGCACTCAAGCCCCAAAGTAGCAATGCAAGGGTCCATTTGGACCCAAAGTATGTATAGCTGCGTAAATTCGGACCAAGAAGGAAATTTTGGCTCTGTTTCCGAATGTAGTGCCAAGGGCAATGGGAGTGTTTGAAAATGGCCTGCATTATGTACGTGAGTGTAGTCCAGATGCCTTAACTAAGATTTTTCCCCAAAGAGAAGACCCCGCCTTCTACCCGAAAGTTAAAACACCCCACTGACAGGGACTTCCGCCAAAAGATCCATCCTTTCAAGGAGCACACTGTTACCCTAAGCCCCAAACTCCTTATCACTATTTCACAGTTTCCCCGGCACCCTCTCTATAACCGCCTTTTGAAGCGAGCCCATGAAGCGGAGACCAGCCCAACCAAGCTAAACCCTGAACCCTAAACCCTATTCGGGAGCCAAAGGCCTGATGCCACCAGGCAAAATTATCCCACGACCTGGAAAGGCTTAGGGCTTAGGATTCACCGGATCTTAGCAGGTTGGCAAAATTGAGGTCCCTTTTGGTGCGCCTAGTGGGTCTCAGTAGGTTGACAAAATTGCGCTCCTTTTCGGGTGGCTAGTAAAACGCGGCCCCTGAATCCAAAACGAGACGACAAGTTTGATTCAGAGATAAGTGAATCAGAAAACAACACAAGAATCCCATAACGATCATCTGACTGGGAGAAGTTTCTCATGTTGATGGCTTCCAAACTATCTTTGTTACGGAAAAACAAGACACGAGTTTGTCTACCAGGTGCCCCTATGTCCTCATATGAGCCATAGTCTAAACTCCTAGCATCCCCCTTAATAACCCCTATAGTGGACCCCTATATAATCCCCTAATAACCTCCTTTAGGGAGTTGAGACTATAGCTCATATGGAATAGGGTATCCCAGCCTCCCGCAAGCAAAGCTGGAACCCCAGAAGGACCACTTTGAAAAGGTAGTTTCCCAAAATAAGTGGACCCCAATATAGACCCCAAGATACTATAACCCTTATTATTGGGACCCCCAAAAAGGTACCCCTGATTTTGGGAAACTATCAAAAGACTGAATGCCAGTTGCCAGGGGTATTGTACTCAATGACATGGTGCCTCATTCCAGTTTTGCTTAGCCAGACTCTCCCGGTGATCCGGTTGATAGGTATAGATTTGCCGGTTCAATCACGAATTGGAAATTTTCTCTGGAAATGTTTGCGTGACGGCTGCTTCAGCACGACTGCTGACACAGTGGAGACCTCCGCAACCTTCCCCGGGCACTAATGTCCTTGCTGCACAAGGGATGAGGTGCAAGGGCATCTCAAAGTTGTGGGAAAACGGGCCCAATTACAATGATCCTGTGATAGGGCAAGTACCCCCACCTGCCCTGGAAATCTGGCAAAAACAACGGCTGATAATCGGAATTACGCAAAGTGATTAAGAATGGAAATTCAGCATTTGGCTGTGAGACTGAAGATGAAACTGTACTGCTTAAAGCGGCCAATGAAGGAAGCTCTGAAGGCTATACTGCACACGAAAGGTCTGACACACATGTGGATAGAGGATGGTCAAGCTGGGCAAGATAATTGCAAACGGCAGGCAGTCATCTTCCGCAACACTGGCAGCATATGGAACCGTACCTGAAAGACCATACAGCATATTGTCGAGACTAGTACTCCTGCATGACCTTAGAATGCTAGAATACCACAGTGTGCTATAGATGAGATACTTCTAGGAACAGTCTGAATTTTCAGCCACCGCTGCGTGCCGTGTCATGACTTGGCTTTACCCTACCTAGTGCAACTGAGAACCAATCCCGAAGGGTCCAAGGACCCGAATAATAGGGTTTAAGGGCCCCCCCAAAAAAACTATTAGAGTATTTGGGCCCTGAAACCCTATTGTTTGGGTCCGTTATACCCCCTATATAGTCCCCTAATATCCGTATATACGCCCCTATAACCCCCTTTAAAGGGACCCCCTTATTTGAGTCACATCTCAGGACTCCACCAAGAGAGGCGTCTGAGTAGAGCCTCGCTGAAGTTCTCAGTGTCATCCCAAACATACTCCTCGGGTTTAGGGTTTAGGGTTTAGGGCGGGTGCGGCCAGCGCCCCCTCTCCCACGATGCTCTGTGATGCTGTGCGGAAAATATTGGGGTAAGAGCAAAGTATGACCACACGAAAAAAAGACTGAACAGCCATGCCCATCTCGTCGGAAGTCCTTTCGGGAGCCTTCTTGTGATGTAAACTGCGTTTGAAAGCCGCTGACAGGGTACTTCAATCTGCAACGCTGTACCCGGACGGCAGCAGCCAGGTCAAAGACCGTACATACCTCTTGCATGCCAGTATCAACAACTGAAAAAATAGCAGTCTTGTATAAGTGGGTTGCTAAGCAAAGATAACTTGCATCAGGTAGAAGAGTGTCGTACACTGTGGATTTTCCCAAGGACGAACATCAATCCCAAACCCAAGACCCAAAATATTGCCACGACATATCCTGAACCCGAAGCCAAGCTTTCATGAGCGCCACAAACCCAGGACACAGAATGTTCACGGGTTTCCTACCTTCACTGCAGCCCAGCAGCCCAGCTCCCGTAGGAGTTGGACCAGAAAGATGCAACTGCGACACTGGCGACGACAAGCGCACCTCAAGCAGCATCAAACTTGCTACATACAAGACTTTGGATGTGGGAGCTTCAGATATGGGGGGGGTGTCTCCAGAAAGCGAGGGCACAGATATAGACTGCAGTATATTATCATCCTAATTTGAGCGAGGGACTCTCAATAGGCTGAACCGTTTTTCTTGGAATCAAGCCGTAACCCCTAAACCCTACATCCCCCAAATACCCCGCGGTAACCCCTATAGCCTATAGCCTATATCCCTTCTACAGGGACCCTTTATTCTTGGGAAGCCACCCGAGCCGTGTGCCGTTTTGGGGCTTCCTTACTCACGGCTTTGAGCTCGCTTTTGGGGAGCTAATGTTGCTTCCGGATGAATGTCGGCCACACCCACCCCCCCCAAATAAAAAATCAATGCGCAAACGAATTGGGGGGGTCTGGGGGATCCTATGGCTCCTATGAAGCCAGTAATAGGGGAAAGATGGGGAAAGTAGATCCCTCGGCTTCTCTCGAATTTGTAAGCACTTGCTCAGTTTAGCTTCGAAGAGAATAGGCAGGGCAGGGCCCTCGGCTATAGAACTCGGCCTTTATGTCAAAAGGCCGGGCCTCGAACACTGATTCAGATCAATGACCATCTAATCAAAGTAGTCAAATCATTGAAAGCCTGATTTAACTTCAACTAAAACAATTCGGCATCGAGCTAAACACATTTAAAGCGCACTATGGCCTCACCATTAACCCGGCAAAAAAACTGTACATCAGTAACCCCCCCCCCCCCAAACATAAACCTTTCATAGCATGGACGATCAGGCGGTCTGCTGGATTACCCACTTTGGAATTGCATTGCTTAGCCTGTTCGAACATGCGCTTTAGGAAGAAATCGATGGTTTACGCAGAATCAGATTCCGGACTCCACATGTTCCAGAGAAGGCCTTCTGTTCAAGTCCAGGCCTGTAAATCTCGTAACTTTTGGTCTGTAGTCTCCTTAGACCTAAAATATGTGTTTTTTTTGATAATTCCTTGAGGTTCTATCATGATAAACGTTAAAAACATTTTTTTAAGGAGGCTACTATTCACATAACTGGTCCCTGAATCATACACATGATCATCGAGGATCAGGGGCTCTGCCGGACTACCCCCTTTTGGAATTTGATTGCCTCGCCTGTGCGGATAAGCGATCTAATAAGAACTCGATCATTTCTGGTGGTATCAAGTTGCAAATTCCACAAAGAATAGAGCCTGTCTTTTATTCAAAGGCCTGGCTTTCAAAACCAAAAGCTTTCTGGCCTCATTAAACATTCCCCAAATTTTTTGACAAAGAAACCTTACGTCATGGGCGCCGGAGTCCAGAATAATTTGTGGAAAGTTTACTTTCTGGCAACCCCAACATTAAAACGCTCAACATCACAAAGCTTCTATAAGCTTACCTGTAGCCCATTTTGCATGCTTCAGTAGCAACTACTTCATAATGCAAAAGTAGAACTATCAAAGCTGCATAGGTATTGGGGGTTACACATCCAAGAACAAAATAGTTAGGACCGCCGCAGACTCTGTCTATGGAGTGGGGTTGTGTACATCATGAAACTTGGGGTATGTTTTGGGACTAGGGGCCGCGGGGGGGCGGGTAAAGGATCTTTTTGCAATAAAGGGATGCTACTTCGAACCTGCACGCAAAGAAGTTCGCCCTGCAACATCTGGCGGCTGCAGGATTTAGGGGTTGTATTTGGACTCTTGCGAATTCCTTACATCCGGGATGGCGGGTAGGCTTCCACGATGCAACTCAAAAGCCGGAAGCATTGAACCCGGGATCCCTGTGAGCGGCGCACTTTGATCCTCTCATTCCCAACTCCTACCCTTGTTCTTCCCTAAGGGTCCAAGGACCCAAATAATGGGGTTTTAGGGCCCCAATACTATACTATTTGTGGTATTTGGGCCCTGAAGCCCTATTATTTGGGTCCTTGGACCCTTAGGGCTTCCTATAGTTGTCCTAAGAAAGAAACCTATAAGAAGGAAACAAAGACATAGGTGATGCAATATGCATGTTGCAGATCCGAACTTTTTGGTTCTATCTACGGACGGATGATTGTAAACTTACATGGACTTTCCGATACAACTCCTTTCTGAGCTTGGTGCGATTGTCCTTAGGACTCATATCAAAACCCCCAAGAGCATCAGCAATACATGGGAGACTGTAGTATAGTCGCCCTTAAGTAGATAGAATATGGGTTATATGGGGATCCTATTATCATATACCCAAAGCCATATTCTATCTACTTAAGGGGGACTATAGCTCGTAAACCCTAAATACTCTATATTCTAGCTACTTGAGGGAGACTATAACCCGTAAACCCTAAACCCTAAGTCCCCA
>CAJNIZ010047251.1:9999-36887 GCA_905231905.1 Symbiodinium pilosum | reverse complement strand
TTTTCCTATGCGTATCTAAATTCATGTTACTTTCTGATACTTTAATATGCTACCATATACTATACTATACCGTACTATACTGTACTATACTGTACTATGCTATACTATCACACACAGTGTGCATGGTTTTGTCCATCCATTGTATGTATTGGCGCGGTTGTGGAACTTGGCAAATCCTGAAGAGACAGCAGTCGGTGACGGTGAGCTGCCAAAACACAATACACATTCACACATGGTATAGTCTAGTAGCTTAGCGTCTATTATGGTACATTCTAGTATGCTGTAGTATGTTATAACAGTATATCGACATAGATTATAATGCAGTGCGGCAGGTTCTAGCACATTGGAATGCATTGTCGTATATCATCATGACTCAAGGATCAGGGTTTGTGGTCGAGGAATCAGGATTGGGGGAAAAGCGTGTCACGTTGAAGGAGCCTTCCCCCTAAACCCCAAACACCAAAACAGATGTTTTGGGACTTTGTAGGGCTTCCATGGGGAATGCCCAGGCAAATAGGGATGGCTTGGAGGTTTCTCAAAATTAGGGGCAAAGTTTTTGGGAGTCTTCATAATGAGGACTGTAAAATTTGGGGGATCGATATTATGTTCCCCTTATTTTGAGAAAGTACCATCCTGGAATGTCCAGGGAGCATGTGCCCCGTTGAAAACGACATGGAACTGCATGCCGAACATCGAGTCAAGGGGCCAACATGAAGTTCCTTGTTTGGGTGCTTGCAGCTCTAGACCCCAAAGCTTACTGTATAGCCCCCTTAAGTAGATAGAATACGGCTTTGGGTATATCAAAATATAAGATGCCCATATACCCCATATTCTATCTACTTGAGGGGGACTATAAACCGTAGGGTTTTTAGTTTTTGCAGTCTTAACGCTCAGCTCTTAAGGATCTCCGCCAGACCAGAGTAACCAAGTCACCCGTGGAAAGGGGATGTGAACTTAATGTTTTTTAACAGGTGTAAACTCTTCCCAAAAAGTGATCCAGAATATCAAGCAAGATCGATTAATCGACCTTTTACCCTAAGGCAGCCTAAACCTAAAACCCTAAGGCTGAACAATAACCTCGAACACTCCGTGGACCTCAGGCATTTCATGTGCAACCCACACGATAAAAAAACGAGGAACAACATCCACTATCCAAATTTCTTCACCCATCAGCGCTAAGCCCAAATCCCTGAACCCTGAAATGCTGTTCAGGGCTTTGGGCACCGTACACCTTGAATCCCAAATCATGAACCCTCGACCCGAACACCTACACTGCAAGACCTCAACCCAAAATCTTACACCCGGAGCCCTACACCCTACACCGCAAACCATTGAACCCTACACTTAAACCCACGCCCTACAACACTTACATACCCCTACACCCTGAGTCCGAAACCATGAACCCTAATCCCAAAACCCGCAACCCCAAATAACCCTAAAACCCTAAATTCCACACCCCAAAAAAGCCTAAACCCTAGGAAAACCTACATCAGCTCTGACCAGCCTAAACTCTGCAAGCCTCTATACAGTAAACCCCCTAAACCCTATGTAAACCTACATAACCCTCTAGAGCCCTTCGGGTTTTACAAATCTATAGCCATTGTATAACCCTAGGTCTGCCTATATGAGCTATAGTCTAAACTCCTAGTATACCCCTTAATAACCCTTATTATAGTTCCCTATATAATCCCCTATATAATCCCTTTTAAGGACTTAGACTATAGCTCATATAACCCTGTTTTAGCCCTAAACCCTAAACCATCTTAGGACGTCAAACCTAACACCTTAAACCCTTAGGGTTTAGGGTTTAGGGTTTTTCCCCCTAATTTCCTACTACTTTGGGTTCAGGTAGCCCATCATTATTGGTAACTAGGCTTTCTAGGTAGACCCTAAAAACTAAACCCTAAACCCCCTCAAAAGGGGCATTAAGCTTCCAGGCCTTCTCGGCTTCAGGGCCGCCCAGCTTTTCCTCCCAGGAAGCCCCTTACTTGGAGGGCCAGGGGGACCTAAGGGTTCAGGGCTTAGGGTTTAGGGTTTAGCGGGTTTACGCGGTTTAGGGTTTAGGGTTTAGGGTTCCTAGCAAGTAGGTTAATAACCTCTAGAACCCATGTAGTAACCCTAGTTAACCTAATTGTTATCCTACTTACTAAGTCCCCATGACCCTCCACGTACCCGTTGATTCAGGAATATTCGGGCTAGATAGGCAGTCTGTTTAGGGTCCCCCTATAGTCCGTAATAGTGTAATAAAATGTTCCCCAAACCCTCTTGGAATCATTTGGGCTCCCTACAGTATGCCCGACAGGGCTTTGCAACTTGTCTCGCCAACATTCCTTGCACATTGCTACTTCAATATGGAAGTTTCCCAAAACTAGCGGTAACATTCTGAGGTTTTTACAATAAGGATTAGAATAGAATGGGGTCTATATTCGGGCCCCATATTTATGGAAAGTAACATATTGCTGAAGGCCTCACGCGCCAGAACTTATTCGCCATATGAGCCATAATCTAAACTCCTAGTATCCCCCTTAATAACCCCTATAGTAGTCCCCTAAAGTAGTCCCCTATATAACCCCCCTTTAAGCAGTTTAGACTATAGCTCATTGGTTTTAAGGTTCATCCAGCAACAGTCCCAAATCTGAAGCCCGAAGCCCCGCGCCCTCAAGTCTTTATATAGAATCCCTTATATAACCCCCCTTTAAGGAGTTTAGATTATGGTTCATATGGGCTGTGGACTAACGTTTTGGTATATCACCTAAGAGGTCTCCTGGAATGCCCTGTAAGTCCACCCCAAACCCTTCTTAGCCACACGGTTTAGGGTTTAGGGTTTAGGGAGCTCATCTGGGAAGAAGGCGGTGGTGCTTGGGTTGGCACGGATGTCTGGGAATGGAACGCTCTGAGGATGCAAATCTCACCCCTTAAGTAGCATGATGCAAGCTACTGTCGATAACTCAGACCAACGGAGGGCTCCCGAGGAGTTGGCTCAGTCTTGGTACCAAAGCTACAGCAAGAACAGAAAAAAGTCAGGAAGCAGCATACAGATGCTATTCTGCTAGAATCATCTCTGGTACAAGCCCTGAACCTTAAATCCTGAAGTTAGAATACCTGTCCAACCTGAAGTATCTTTAACCTTGGGAATAATGCCATTGTGGCATACTTGTGTCATGCAGCGCTTGAGTATCAACGGTACAAACCCCTACCCGACCCCCTAACCCACCCTCACCCTGGCCTCCCCCAACCCTCAACTGGGCCGCCAAGTACTATAAACTCTAGCACTCTGTGTTTTCAACATTTCTTGAACAGGTTAGGGGTTTGGGTCTGGGGTTCAGGGGTTTGGGGTTTTGGTTAGGGTTTGGGTGCTTAGGGGCTTAGGGTTTCAGGCCTGGGATTAAAGGTTTAGGGTCTAGGTCTCACCCAGAAAACGCCCGATACCCCTTCATAGAGGAAGAGGTTTAGGGATTGAGGGTCTGAGGGGGGTCTTGGGCGGCACATTTGTTGTACCGTATCGGCTTACAGCCCTTAACGAAGGCATGTATTTGAAATCATGTGAGCTACAGTCAGTATTTCCCATATCTTTAACGGACATGGGCTCCTATCAGGGAATACATGAGGGACTGTACTAAACTGCCGAAGCGAGGGCATCCGAAGCCGAAAACCCTGACGCCTAAACCCGAACTAATACCTGAACCCCAATCCCTAAAAACCTAATCCCTAAGAACCTAATCCCTAAGAACCTAATCCCTAAACCCTAATCCCTAAAGCCTAATCCCTAAGCTTCGAAGTCCTGACTCTGCGAGGTCAGAAGCGTCCTGGCTGCTGAGGTTTAGGGTTTAGGGATCTTGGGGGCTTTTGATTTAGGATTTTAGGTTGTTGGGGTTTAGGGTTCAGGGGTTTTGGGTTTAGGGAGTTAGGGGATCAGGGGTCTAGGGGATTAGGGGTTTAAGGGTTAAGGGTTTTGGGCTTTAGTTCATGGAGTGAATACTCGAAAAGGCTTTGTGAGAATTGGCTTATGTAAGGTTTACATACGGACTATATCACTACATGGCACTTAGGACCCCTACTAAGTGCTAACCCTTAGGTACCTATAATAGGAATCTAAGGGAACCCCAAAGGGTTCAGGGTCGAAGGTCCAAGCTAAATCTTAAGGAGATCAGAAATATGTAAGGTCAATAGTTGCAGGGAAGCTATGCAGCTGAAATCTGCGCTGTAATGCCTGGAGTTTCAATATGCGCATCCACCGCACTCTTTGCCCTTAAAGTACATCCATCGCTGTGATGAACAATGCCGAGAACTCGGGAAACCATGCTACTCCGCGCAAAACTCTAAACCCTAAACCCTAAGCGTAAGGTGGATGGCCCTTAGCAGAGCCCCGACCACCTGGGCATGCCCTTCCATCATCCGTCGGCTGCGGACAGTCGTCCGCGTCCGGTGAGTTCACGGCATCACAGTCGTAGCATATCCATGAGGGGTATGGATAGAGCGTTGGGGCGTCCCCACCGGGACAGCCACCGTCGCCGTCAGACGAGTCGCCACCCTCATCGGCGTCTGCCTCTGAGGAGGACACGTCATCTCCGCAACGCCTCTTGGCTGCCCGAAGCAGCCGTTCAAGGCTGCTGTACGGCGGCTCCGTCATGCCCGCCAATAACAAGTCAATGTCCCTCCCGTGCTTGGCATCGGGGCATCCACGAGTCTTGGCAAATACCCTCGCCTATCGCTAGACCGCCCCCTAGGGGCAGGGCCCCTCTTGAGGCTCAAGCACTCGGGCGGCGGCGGAGGCAGCTGCGTCAGCCCTAAACCCTAAACCCTGAACCCTGCAAATGCTCAACCCAGGGCTTGGCGACGAGGGCATCCTGAAGGGCATAGGGTTTAGGGTTTATGGTTTATGGTTAAGGTTTAGGATTTAGGGGTTAGAACTAAGGCTTCGGACTTGGGTATACAAGGTATTGTTCCTGAGCTGTTGTCTTTCCACAGGTTTCTTTTCCCAAGCGAGATCTGCAAAAAGTAGGGGAAAGCAGCAGGGTGGATAGTTGCAAGGTGGGCATCCCCACATAAAGCTCAATTGGCTTAGGGTCTTAAGGTCCGCTTTTGGTGGTTGAACAGAATAAGATGGTATTCTGCCTGTAAGACGCTACATGCAAGGTAGAATACTCTCTCTCTCTCTCTCTCTCGTTACCTCCTGTGCCGTTAGTACCCCTATTTAAACTGTTACTTGACTGGATGTAGTGCGAGCATGCCGCCACTAAAATCCACATCATTAGGATGGCCGAGCAGCACCACTAATTCTGAGAACACTGAAAACTAAACCCGAAGCCGAAACCCTAATTAAACCCTAAACCCCAAACCCTAAACCCAAATAGTAGTTTCCATGTTCTCTTCCATTATTCTAACCCCTATATAACCCTAAACCCCTAAGACTCCAAATGCCCGGAAGTTCTGTGGCTTAGCGCTTTTTTTTGCCCAGGAGCCTACGACGAAAACCTTTTGAATTCTTTTTGCGGCTACAATACACGCCAAAACCCTGAACACCACAAACACCGAACCCCAAACCCTAAAACCCTGAACCCTAAACCCTAAAATCCTGAACCCCAAACCCTAAAGCCTAAATAGTAGTTTCGATGTTCTCTTCCCTTAATATTTCCCCTATATAACCCTAAACCCCTAGGCTATCTTAGGTCTCCAGTGCCTGACCGGGCCGACGGCATCTGGTGCCTCGAAGCGATCGGGCACAGGGGTCCTAAAGTTTAGAGTCTAGGGTTTAAGGATTTAGGGATTTTGGGTTTAGGATTTAGGGTTTAGGGTTTAGGGTTTAGGGATTGGGGGTTTAGGGCTTAGGGATTTAGGGTTTAGGGTTAAGAGATTTAGGGACAAAGGTTTAGGGTTTAGGACTTATGACCTACGATGGGTATTAAGAATCATGCGTGACCCTAAGTACCCCAGACTTGGGGAAGTGTGGTATGATAGCATAGTAAGGTCATGCAGGAATTCTAGTATCAACACTAAGGTTTTAAGCTTTAAGCTTCCGAGCAGAAGCTTGTCTCTGAAATTCACATAACCCTAAACCCTAAACCCTAAGCCCTAAACCCTAAACCCTAAACCCTAAATACCCAAGGAGCCCTGAACTCCTTGTCACCCGAACCTCTGAACCCATATTCCTAAACGCTAAACCCCAATTCCTAAATGCTAAACCCTTAACCCTTAAACCCTAAACCGCAGTTCCTAAACCCTAAACAGCATACCTTAAGCCATGCTGGAGATCTTGGTATCAGGTAAGGCATATTCCTGAGATCACTGGGTTGCTGCTAGGGAACTTTTTTAGATTACTATAACCCTAAGGCTCAAAATAACCCCAGAAACCTTGTATAGTACGGTCTTTGGGCCCGGGGAACCCTATAATTTACTATATACGCATAGTATGGTAACCGCATTTCGGTTCCTAAACTGCAACCCAGGCGAGGTGTATGGGCATGCACGTCCCCTAACGCTTGCCGCCCTACTTGTCATTTGGCCTTAATATTAGGATCCCCATTATAATCCCCATGCCATGAAGGGAGGGGGTCTATTAATCAGGGGTCTACATGGTAGTTTCCATGATGAGGGGAACCCCAATATAGACCCAAAAATACTATAGCCGTTATTATGGGGACCCCAGAAATGGTACACCTAATTATGGGAAACTCCCACATTACCCTAAACCCTTAATCCTTATTTGCACCTCAAGACTGAAGGTCCTTTGGTCTAATGCAGGGCATATTATGATGAGGAAAGGGTGTCCTGAAACGCCGCCCAAGACAGTTTTTAAGTTTTGCATTTAGGGTTTAGGGTCAGGTGTCACTACACTCCACTATCTTACTTGGATGATCTGCGCATTTGCCAGCCTACGAGCTGTTCTGGTCATTCATCGCGTTTGACCCATTGGATCCTGCCCGGGCTACCTAAGTTCCAGACCATCAAACTAAGCCCTGTTTTTGGGGTGTATGATGAAGGGCTTAGGGGTTTAGGGCCCTCAACACTAAACCTCGAACTGCACATCCTGAAATCATGAAACCTACTTCGTTTAGACCTTCAACCTGAAGCCCCCGACCTAAACCCTGAACCCTAAACCCTGAACCCTAAACCCTAAAGCCTAAACCCTGAACCCTATTTAAACCAAAAACACGTTAAGTCTGCCTCAGGTAGGTGGCGGCTCCCTTTGCAGCCCATTGCAAAGACCAGCGGTGAAACAGTGAGGCTCCTTTCCCGCAATCAAGTTGGATCCTAAACCCTAAACCCTAGACCCTAAACCCTAAACCCTAAAATCCCAGAAGGTCAGGCTCAAACTTGCGAACCAAATTCCTACCACTTTTGAAGGTTACACAATGTCAAGCCTGTTTAGTTCCAACAAACCTGGAGCCGAGCGTCTCGCACCAGATGCAGAGAATGCTTGCAAAGGCTTGGAAACCAGGTGAATAGTGTTTTTCTGGTGGTTGAACCCAGTAAGATTATATTCCTTATATAAAATGCTATACCCCAAAAGGAGGATATAATCTTACTCTGTAATGGGTACCATAGTATCCCCAGTACACCGAATTCACGCAGGATTTGCTAGCAACACAAAGCGCCCCTTTTCGACGCAGATCAAATATGTAAGTAGCTTCTCAAGCACATGCAACATAAGCAGCAAAGATTTGTGTCAACCCCTGACGGGCAGGCCTAGCAGCTACAAAAACGGAAACCCTCTGAAGACCCTGAAAAGCACCCTAAACCCTAAACCCTAAACCCTAAGCTAAGATCAGTTTTGCGTCCCCATACTCCGCTCACAAGGGATCCTAACATTGTACTTTCTGCCCATGCCTTTTTTTGCTGTGCATACGAGGACAAAGAACACGAACCAGCCCCAAATCATCAAGCTCTTACACCCTAAACCCTAAACCTTAAACCCTAAAACCCTAAACCCCTAAAACCCTAAACCCCTTAACCGTAAACCCTAAACCCCTTACCTGCATCCCAAAGCTCTTCCAAAATCCTGTAAGTCTCAATCTTGGGTCAACCCTCCCACACGGTAATGCTTACCACGAAGGATCAGGGCCCTATTAAGTCCAGCAGTTACGGTAGGGGGGATTGAACTCAATCCAAAATCCAGAGCTCTAACCTTACAACAAACTAAAAAAACCCTAGCCCCTAAACCCTGAGAGGCAGTTTTTTGAGAGCAATTTCGCTGGAAATGGACGGGCACTGACATCTTGCGCCCGCTTCGCGGGTGACAAGATTCTAAACCCTAGTGGGCGCTTGTCGAAATCAGGGTCCCACTCGGAGATCTATGCCTAATCCCCAAACTCTAAGGGATTTGGAACCCCAGTAGAAATTATAATTTCAGCTAAATATTTGGATTGTTGGTAACAGAAATTAACAAATATTTTCAGGAACCTTGTAGCAAACCCTAAACCCCAAACAGCAGAACCGGGAAGGCCTTCCTTTTAGGGTTTAGGGTTTAGGGTTTAGGGTTGTGACCCTCATCTTGACAAGCGCCCTAACCTCATTTGGTTTGGGGCCTTACCTTCTTAGTGAGTTGTTTGGGTTTTGGTTTTGAAGCGCTGTGTTCTGTATGACGCACATGCTGTTAAGCTGACAGAGCATGTCATGTTCTACTGACCCGTGATAAATAAACAATCCGGTGAAGATTCGACGGTTCTCTAAGACAGCGCTACCTTTAGGGATATGGGGATACAAGAGATTATGGTGCCTGCTGAAAGAATCCACAGCCAGTAGCCATTGCAAGAAGCATGTAAGTATCAGGTTTGGCACTGAAGTTTAGGTTTTGGGTTTAGGGGTTGGGACTCAGGGTTGAGGGCTCAGGCTTTGAGTCTAGTTTTAGGATTGAGGATTTGGGTTTAGGGTTGGTCTTCATAATCTAACATCAAGGAGGAACAACGGCAAACTAGGTTCTCAAGCTCCAAGCGTTAAGAGTTTAGGGTTTGGTGTTTAGGGTTCAAGGTCTTGTACCTGAAGCCCTGCACAATCTCCGTGCACCACGTGGGCAAGGGTTGTCCTATAGAAATCGGATTTAGGGTTCCTCTTTCTCAAGCCTTCACATGCTGCCCTACCTCCTCCATATTCCTTCTCGGCTAGCGGCCCCAAACCTCATATAGTCCCACTTACGTAGATAGAATATGGCTCTGGGTATATTATAAGCAGATCCCCATATGCGGCATATTTTATCTAGTAAAGGGGGACCATAGCTTCCCGCAGGAATGCTCCGAACGGAAAGCTTCAGCGTCGGGAAGCGGAATGGCAAGCATCCGGTGAGCACCCGTTACCAATGTAGACCCATTGTTAATAATTTATAGGTGTAATATTGGGGCAATATAGTAATGTAGGGGGAATATGGGAATTATATGGGGAAAAGCGGACAAGAAAATGAAAATTACTATTTGGGGTTTAGGGCTTATGCATAATGTAGACCATGATTAACAACCCCCTCCATTTAAGGGCCTTATAGGGGTAATTTAGGGGCAATATAACAATATAGGGGGAATAGGGATTATGCAGGGATAATGGAAAAGGAAATGGAAGCTACTATTTTGGGATTAGGGTTTACGGTGTAGACCCATGATTAATAAACCCCCCCTTTTAAGGGCCTAAAGATGAGGATCCCTATTACAATCCGTATTAAGGGGAGGGGGTTTATTAATCAGGCGTTTGGGTTAAGGGCTTCAGTGTGTTTTCCCTGCATAATATGTATATTCCCATGGTCCCTACGAAGAACCAGTAAGTAAAAGTTCGGGCACCTTGACCCAAGGGTGAGTTCAGCAGACATGGTGGCCAGCAACCTCAAGTAGGGTTTAGGGTTTAGGGTTGCTTTTCCAGAATAAACCCTTGAACAGGCTCTGAATCCTCAACCCTAAACCCAGAAACCCTAAACGCGTAAACAAGCCCTAAACCCTCAACCCTAAAGCATTAAACCCTTAATCCCGCCCTTGCGCGATGCCAAACCAGCGCACCCGAAGTATGTATGAGGGGACCCTACCCCTGAAGAGAGGAATAACCGGCTTTTATATAGGGCAATGGCAAAAAATGGGAATCACGATAGCATTGGTTTTCTCAAAAATGATCTTACTTAATCCTGGACAGCAATACACTTGAAACTCAGGGTTTAGGGCGTGAGGCTCCCAAACTCTGAGGCCCCATTAGGGCTCAAATGGGGACCTCAAGAATAGAACCACTGCGCAGGAATATGGTAGGACTACAATAGGACTGTAAAGACCCTGGTAAGCATCTTCCTATCAAACTGCTATTATTTTCTCAGGAGTGGAAGGATTTAGGGTTCGGGGTCTGGGGTTTGGGGCGCCATGTTACAATGATTGATTGCCAAAAGAAATCCATGTTGAGACTGTTTGGTATGCACCACCTTTGCGTTTGTTGTACATTGCCCCTTTTCTTGGAACTACCACATACGAAAGGGCAATGGACCAAAAGTATTCGAGATTGCCCACCGGGAACCGCCCTGAACGGGGCTTGGCGCAGCATGGCGCGCATAACTCTGCGCACCTACGCGCGAAGGAATCTTGCCCTGGAGGCCTTGTATGCATGGAAGAACTTCTGCCCCAGCTATTGTCCGGAAGCTTAGCACTGCTCTGAGGGGCCGTAGGGCTTCAATGTTTAGATTTTGGGGTTTGGGGCTGGAAAGTGGCTACCGTAGACCTCAATGTTGATACTGTAAATCTTGCATGACCTTAGAGTACTACACCGCCTCAATTCCCCAGGAATAAGATAGCTAGGGTCAGGCAGGATTATAGGTACCGAACATAAACGGTCTAGGTATCTGTAAATCAGCTTTCGGGAAGGACCCAGCAGTCAACAGTCGAGTCCCAGCTGGGTCAATACCGCCGTACACCCTAAAACTTCAACCCTAATCCCCAAACCCTAAACCCCAGACCTTGTTGGGCTCCGGGGTCAATTTTTCAAGCATGACTCTCATGAACAGTGAAGGCGGGTAATAGTGGAGGGAAAACCACAATGTCTTTTGTAACCATTACCAATGGCCAATTTTTTTGTCGGACGCCTGTTGCTTGCACTGACTTGCAAATGCACGCAGGGAAGTGATCAAAAACCAAGCCCACAAACGCGACATTCCGGAAATAATCTGACTCCCACCTAAGCCATCTTGCAAACAATTGCCTCAAATAACGGTAGATACGATCTTTGTAAGGGAGTCTTCCTGAATTACACTTCCAGGTTGGGGGGAACAAACGAAAGACCCGTACTAGCATCGGAAACTCAAATATGGGAGCGCACGCGATGCTTGCATAACACTTACCCTCAAACTGTAAATCCTAAATGCTGAGCCGTGAAACCTCATTCCCAAACCTAATCCACTGACCCAAAACCCAAGCCCTGAACACTAATCCCAAACCTTACTCACAAAACAACTAGAATATGCCTTAGACTGTAAACCCTAAACCCAAACAAACAGGTTAGACCTCCAGGTGCTGCAATTTTGCAACGCATGTCATCGAGCAACGACCACGCCGGGCCAATGGAGGTATGGCACGAAGGTGTTTGGAAGCTCTTTGGGGCTTTGAACCCTAAACCACTTAGCCCTAAACCCCCTAAACCCCGCTACAACAATACGTCTCGCCGGGTCTGCGAAAGGCTCGATTCTAGGCAAGTCAGAAGAATACTGAGAATTTCCATACCAAATGCATGTAGGGAAGCCCAAAAGCAATTTTTTTTCAGGTCGTATGCTCAAGGGCAACACCTTTAGGGAACCCTGGGCATGGATGCTCTGGTGACCGTATGCTCTTGGAACACGAACGGAATTTCGATTTGGGCATGGATGCTCTGGTGACCGTACGCTCTTGGATGCTTTTGGAGCACGAGCGCAATTGTGGCTTGGGCATGGATGCTGCAGGGCGCCTTATGCTCTTGGAACACGAATGGAAATATGGTTTGGGCATGGATGCTCTGATGCTCCTGGAACACGAACGCGCTTACGGTTTGGGCATGGATGCTGCGGGGCCTCGTATGCTCTTGGAACACAAACGGAATTATGGCATGGGCATGGATGCTGCGGGGCCCCGTATGCTCTTGGAACACGAACGGAAAATGGTTTGGGCATGCTGCGGGGCCCAAGGACGGACAAAGTGGGAAGACCGCAAGCGAGGCATGCCGCGGGACCACATTGAGATGAGAGCAGGCTGCAGGCTGCAGATGTGGAGCGTGCGGCCGCGTGAGAGTCGTGAGCGCTTCTCAAGAAGAATTGTAGAAGTCTGCGCGTGTCGTGGCACATCTGACCATGCTCAATACTCGGCGAGACAGCTGGTTGCAAGGCTAAGCCCTAAACACCTAAACCCTTAACCTAAGCCGCGCATAGGGACTCATTGAGGTAGGCAAGCCGACTCTGGCCAACAAAGCGGCCCGTTACCAACATTGCACGAATGAAGTCTGCGCTTCCTTCCCTGAGCTGCTTGACCCGCTGCCGGTAAACAGAGCACTTTACGCCAGCGTTGCACGTTGCGGGGACGCCAGCACGGCGGGGCACTGATCGACCAGCGACGGGTGAAGAACTACGTCGCCTCGGATAGGCGTCCCGAAGGCCTCGGCCGGCTGCTCCTGGCAACTGGGTGCAGCTCCTTGTCCGGAATGCCATCTGCACCGCCTCCTCTTACATGCTCAACGCATAGTCTCTTGATGAGTGTCTTCCGGAGTTTACGGGCGGATGCTCTCGGCCTGAACCCTGGCCTCTGGCATGAGGCCTTTGGGAAGCCACCCTACGTCTCGCTGGGTTTGCGAAAAAGTTCGATTCTAGGCAAGTCACAAAAATACTGAAAAATTTCCATACGAAATGCATCTAGGGGAGCCCAAAAGAAAGATGTTTTCCCCCGGTCGTTTTCTTTCTGAAAAAAGACCCAACATAAAACCGCTTCCCTGTTGGCCTCGTGGTAGAGGTCGATAGCAGTTGTTGCCTCAGTCGAGCAGATCTCAGGAAGATGAATTAGGGTTGGCTTACTCACACTGTGGGCCTCCTAGTACTGGCGGTCGACTTCCGACAACTCCTGGTTCAGCTTCTGAACGCGTGCCAGACCTTGGTTTGCATAATAACAAGTACACTCGCAGGAGAATCAACACGAATTCCAGCGCACGTCTGTCTTCAGCGCTGGTGGAAGATGGAAGGCCGCATTGCAACCGCCTTCCCATTCAAGGCTCGTAGTGCACTTTGGGCACGTAAACGGGAGTGCCTGTCGTCTTGGTGAGGAGATTGCTTACTGTGGCAGTCGGGTAATAGACCTCCAGTTCTGTTAAGCCTGAGATCTGAATGGAATTTGCGACTTTTGTTCTTGCGTTAGTTCTACGACCTTGAGACAAACCATATGTCAGACCCTAGTGGAATCAGTGTTGAGGTTGACGCTGAACATGCAGCTGTCGAGAGTGTCGCCTGAAGATTATTTGTAGATATATACCCCTGCGTTGCAGCCCATAAGGGAAATTTGGAGAAGTTCACCTTAGACACTGCCTCTGCCGCTGACACGACGCGTTGGCTTTGCAGGCACGATGCGTACGCGAGCGTCGCCGGGGAGGGCCTGAGCATCATGGCTTCTTTTCTAATACGCGCATCAAGTCTGAGTTCAAAGCGGCGCTTGTCACATGAGCCAGCGGGCAACGTCTGGCTGATTATTTGCGGGCCCGTCGAAGGTGTCTTTGTTGTGTTTGACTATCAACTCCACCTTTTGCTGTCGAAGGGCCCCGACCATGCCACGATGACGCCGAAGCAGGGCCAGCAGTCCGTGCCGTCTTTTTGCCTGCGTCAGGAGACGTAAACAGCTCTCGCTTCATTCTGGCAGCAGAGGGCTTTGGCCGAGTTCTTGGGCGCCGCCTGCAGGTTCGTCGGTGCTGCCACTTAGAATCTTCTGGTTTTCCCCTGAGTCACACACCCCTCCTCGTTCAGCAGGGAGGGCACTGGGCGGGAAAGCCCTGGTATTTTTCACAACAGAAGCCTAGCGCAATACTGCTATGCCCGCTTGCGACCAAACTCATAGAGCTCGGAAGGCTCCACTTTCACCTACGCACGGGCAACTGCTAATTGCCATGACATATCTCTGCAAGCGTCCTGCTGCCTTCCAGTGCGTGCTGAGCACGCTGCTCACCCCCTCCCGGCGTGTCGAACCATAAATTTGAAATCTTGCTGAGCGCGGTCTCTTACTCCTTGGCTCGCCGAGCTGCCTGTCGTTCTTGCTGAGCCTCATGAGACATGGCCGCTGGCCGTACAGCCTAGTCAGCTGTGGGTCAGAGCTGGCCTTCGTGCTGGACCAGTCATCGAGTCAACGAAACAGGGCCTCTTGCAAGTTCCTGTCATCCTCTTCCTACACATCAATGAGGGCACTGGCGCTCGAAACCTGAGGTTTGCTTGCCTAGTCTCGTGCCAATGTCGCAGCTGTATGCGCCCGGGCTGCAGCCTTGTAGGATGTTCGTGACAAAGTCTCAACTTTCGCATTCGGACATTTTAGCCCGTCTGGCCTGAGTCCACCCTTTTTTGGCCATTCTCTTCAACTTTTTTTCATCCTTCCTGGAAGTCCCGCAGAGGGCCAATGAGGTTTCTGCGGCCCTCAATTGGGTTTTGCTGGCTCGGAGCTCGGAATTTGGCATTTACAGTGGGCTAGAAGGGGTTTCGGGCTTACCTAGGCGTCCGGTATCTTGGGCTTTCCTAAGGTTCATGTTCTGGTTGAGAAGGGGTACTAATTAAAGCCCAGAAACTTGGAGGTTCCACCTGGAGAGGTAGAATGGTTGAGGTGTTGGAGCTCCTGGCTTTGGATTTGGAATTCAGGGTTCATGAGTCTGTTTAGGGCCTGGGGTTTAAGCGTTCGGCATTAGATCCTGAAGCTCCTTGAAATTCAGTTTAAGACGCAGGGTCTGAAAATGGGTGGCTTTAGACAAGATCTAGGATTCAAGAGTTAGCTTGAGTCTGAAAATCCAGCTGTATGGAGATGGGCCGAGATACTGTACCCAGAGTTTTATGGCTCAAGTTTGAGGCGTGGAGTTTAGAGTTTAGAGTTTAGGGCTTCAGGCTTCAGGTTTAGCGCTTAGGGTTAAATACCACATCTACATCCCAACTAAGTGGCCTAAATCCCAGGAAACGCCAGGGTCTCGATATCTTAGGTGGAGCAAACGTTCTTGCATCAACATCAGAGTGCACATTGCATGATATCATGATTCTGCATACAAGTTTGGATATCGATTTAAACATGTGCTTGCTTCGGATATACTATACTCCTCAGATCCCATCAGGATTCTTCAGCGGCTCCTTACAGTTCCAGGGTTCAGAGATTAGGGCCTAGGGTTTACGGTCTTAGGCCTCTGCAGAGCGAAATCGGGCGTTGCATTGACAGCCTCTTGGAGGCTGATGATCTGGCGCTTGCCGCTCTAAGCGGGAAATGGGGGAAGGCACCTGGGATAATGGAAAAAGAAATGGAAACTACTACAATTGGGTTATATAGGGGTCATATAGGGGTTACCTACATTATATGTTGGAGAAAGCTTCTTGGAGGCTCATGGGAAGCTGAACGCCAGTCTTGAAGTGCCCCAAAGAAGGTACATCGATTGCCACCGCAAGAAGAACCAACCCAGGCCCGTGATTAATGAACCCCGTCCTCCCCTTTAAGGCCTTTTAAAGGAGGGCGTTTATTAATCAGGGGTCTGCATTATCCCTGTCACGCGCGGCCATATGTCGGACTATCGGATTGATGTTCAGGTTTCGAGATGAACCCAAAAGTCCTAAACTCTAAACCTTTAACCCTATTCATGGTTGCAGGGCTACAGGGCTACATAAGCTTTAATGGTTTAACGGAAAAATTGGAGGGCTCCAGCGACCCATTCCACCCTTCGGAAAAAAGTGCGCTTTTTTTTAGCAGTGCTAGACTGGGGACCCATAAGAAACTCTTTGGGTTGGGATGAACTGAACCCTGAACCCTGAAGCCTAAGCCCTAAACCCTAAATCCTAAGCCCTAAACCCTAATTACACCGTAAATCCTACACCCTAAACCCTTAACCCTTAACCCTAAACCCTCAACTCTTAAGCTAGGCCTTGGCTGCCTTCACAGGTCCCATGCCGCAGATGCGGCAGATGGTCACAAAGTCCGGGTAGTCCTCCGATGTTTGAAGACATGTTGGGTATATATCTATAAGGAGAATATATATATATGTATATATATAGATGTATATGTATATGTATATATGTATGTGTATATATATATATAGGGTTTAGGGTTTAGAGTTTAGGGTTTAGGGGATCAGGGTTTGTGCAACTGGGCGACCATGGCCCAAAGGCTCTGAGCCAAAGGTTCCGACCCAAAGGCTCCAATTTGCACTGGCAACCAACAAATCTCAGTTTAGGGGTTTAGGGGTTTAGGGTTTAGGGGTTTAGGGTTTAGGGTTTAGGGTTGAAAATCTGGCACTGTTACCCGCTCCACTACTTGGAGGGTTCAGGACTACTACATAAATATTTGGAGGTGTTTAGGAATTAGTGTTTAGGGTTTAAGGTCTTAGGGTTGAGGGGACTTAGCAACTGGGAAGGAATGCGGAAAACTGGGGTTACTACTTACAGGGGTTGCTGGGTAAGTCCCCTGCCGCTCCAAGCAAACCCCCATCACAGGATACCAAACATTCCCGACATGGAGTTAATTCTGACTGATGCCGTAAATTAAGGCAGAAGCGAGTTCTCTATGATGAGGTTCTTGACGAAGCTAGTTTTAGAGCTAGGCCGTACCTTGGGAATCTAGGGAACCTTCCTAAACCCTAACCCTGGTTGGGTTCACGGTGATTGGAATGCTTGCCCGAACACAAATGGGGTTCCTATATGTCTTATAGGGAGTATAAGTATACTTACATAAGGCCTCCTGAGCCTTCAAGCAAGGCTAGTTCTGAAGGATCTCAAACTGTTCTTGGGCACTCCCCCACGCAGTTTAGGGTTAAGGGTACAGTTGAGGCTCAGTCTCCAACCGGCAAGAGTGGCTAAAAAGGACAATACAGATCCAAATATACATTGTCCCTCATAGTCCCTGATAATCAGTGGGGGCCTAACCTAATCCAAACCCTCGACCCTCGACCCATAGACCCTTAAGCCCTCAACCCTAGAACCTGATCAAAGAAGGTCTAGGGTTTAGGGTGTTGTAATTTAGTTGTAAGTAGCCAAGGACCTCCAAGTGACGATCTGATAGCTACAACCCAGTTGCGCCAAGGCGCCACGAAGCCCTGCTGTTGTTGATCTGCCTCCTTGATCATGTCCTGATAGGGGTTAAGGGTTTAGTGTTTAGGGATCAAACGCGTGCTGGCTTCGGGTTTAGGATCTAGAGCTTAGGCAAAGACGAGTCGAATCAAACAATAAATGCAAGATGAACTCAAAACTGAGGGTTGTAGAGAGATGTTGGACCCAGGGTCAACTTGCGGCTTGTAGCTAGAGAGTGAGGGAACCGAAAAGAAATGGAAGCTACGATAGGGTCTTTATGGTAAGGATTGTAGTGTTTGGGGCTCTGCATTTGGAGCTCATTTTGAAGTCTACCATAATCGTCTAAGCACACAGTACTTGGGGTCCTGCTGGTGTTGTTGTACCAACTGTAGGGGCCCCTGAGGAATCGCCATACCCCCTTTCTTGATGCCTAACGAACACCTTCAAAATCACCTTATCGTTGCCCTACGCGCCCTCAACTGTGTAATCCCTACATACCCACAAAGCCCTAAACCCGAAATACCCTAAACCCTGAACCCCGCATCTGGCCCTAAACCCAAAACCCCTTAGAGCATCCTCCACTGCCGTATCCGACAACGTCAGGCCGATACTCCTCATCGAGGCCTGGAGGACAGGGGTGGGCTGTGGACGAACGTTTTGGTATATCACCTAAAATGTCTAGGTTTTAGGGTTTAGGGTTTAGGGTTTAGGGTTCAGGGTTTAGGGTTTCGGGTCCATTAGAAAGGGCTACAAAGTTAGAGTTCAGAGCTATACAAGAGGGCTGCTATAGGTGTTAGAGGATGTAGGGGGTTTAGGCTTAAGGTATTGTGGGTTGAGTGCAAAAGAACATGGAAGCTACAAGAGTATTGTTACTCTGAACCCTAAGCCGCGGATTCAAGTCTTAAAGTTCAGGGTCTATAGCCCGGGGTTCTGAGATTGAGGGCTTAGGAATTATGGTCAGGGTTTAGGGTTTAGGAATTATGGTTTCGGAGTTCAAGGTTTAGGGTTTCTACGACTTAAGGTATGCAGGCGTGGGGTTTTGGATTTTGGGCTTCGGGTTTGGTCAGGCGGAGAGCCCGCGTATTCGCCTTCCCCGATGAATAGACCATCGCCCGGATGGATGCGACCAGCTTCTGGGAACCGGTGGATGACGTCACTAACGAGTAGTAGGAGGTCTCATGAAGGCTCGCTGCAAGGCAGAAAGCCACAAAGTATCGGGCCAGTAAGCAGATGATGCCAGTCGCGATAAGGCACCCTGGCATACGACACCGTGACGGCCTCTGAAGTGAAGAGGGTGGCGAAAACAGAGAGGGCGCTCACGTCAGTGGGTGACAGAAGGACATCGTAAAGTTCAGAAATGTGTGCACGGGCCTCATTGGCGGTTGAACCTGAGAAAGCCAGTACGATAAAGAGCAGCATAACAATGCGTGTCTTTGACGGGCTAGCTGAACCAAGGATCACAGGCTTGGGGATTAGAGGCTCTTGGGCCAGGGAAAGGCTGGAAACCCGCAATTTGCTCTTTAGTGTCTAGGTTCCCCAGTAACCTCTTAAGAATAAGGGCAGCCTTCTTCCCAATGCTCAGCTTTAATTAATAAGGAGACCCCAAAATAGAAAGCAAAAAAAAGTACTACTGGGGTACTCGGGTGTTCGATGTAGCAACACGGTGATCATTCCTATGAGCTGTTGGGACGCCTCGTATGGTGCATGGAGTTGATGGGTAAAATTCGGCACGACCCTACATACCTGGGGGTTTCCCGAAATTAGGGGTACCTTATGGGGGTTCCCCATAATAAGGACTATTGTGTTGGGGGTCTCCTTTGGGGTATCCCTATTTGGGGAAACTACCACCTATGCTCGAGAAGTCAAGTTACCGCGGAATACCTGCAGCCACTCAAACCCTAAACCCTGAACCCTAAACCCTAAACAGATTCTACATCAATAGCTCTAAACCCTGAAGCCCTAAACCTAAACTCCAAGCTCCGAGGGAACTAAGCGCTCGGACTAGGCGCTAAACCCAAACCTCAACTCTCAACCCGAAGTCCTGAGACGTAGCGCCAAAGGGATTGAAAACCGTCTTTGTCAGAGCCTTGCAGCTCTATGCCCTGACTTCCAGAACTGTAACCAGTCTCAGACCTAGGGCCTGACCTAAACCCTAAACCCTAAGCTCTGGAATTTTCGCCTACCTGAAACGTCAAAGACCGTCTTAAATCCTAGGAGCCTATCATTTACTTCATTAAATGAAACCCTCTTTGGGGTCTAAGGTAAACCTTTGAACCCCAACCTCAAGTTTTGAAGCCTGGATACTCAAAAATTCAAAAATGTTTTCTTGGAATAGTGATCAACAGGAAACTGTGTAAACGCAGACGTGGGGTTCACCCTGAACCTTAAACCGGTGTACGGCCAACATCTCAGAATTTGTGCGCAGTCAGTCGAGCCTCCCTACTGGAGGCGCCGGCAATGGTGTAGTGACCTAAATTTAAATCCCTAAACCCTTACGCTTAAAAGCTAAACCCTAAACCCTAAATAATATAGTACTTTCCACTTTTCTCTTCCATTATCCCTATATAACCTCTATACCCCCTCCATCCTGAACCATGAAGCCCCTTTAAGCTGCTTAGGGTTTAGGATTTAGGGTTTAACCCTAAACCCTAAACCCCTAAACCCCTAAACCCCTAAACCCTAAACCCTAAACCCCTAGGGTTTAGGGTACCTGGAGCTGCTTCGCGGTGAGGTGTCCCGTGCCCTCGGCATCGAAGGTGCGGAACGTGGCCTCGACGGCCTCCAGGGAAGAAGGGGCTTAAGGGTATGTGGGGTTTAGGGTTTAGGGTTTAGGGGTTAGGGAAGGAAATCTACTGTAGGGATATGAAAGGATACATAGGCATCTACAGGAATAATGGAAACGAACATGGAAACTGCTAGAAATGCAGTATATATTGGGGTTATGTGGGGATATTGGTCCCGGATTTGGGGTTCAGAGTTGCGTGTTTGGGCCTTAGGCTTGAAAATGTAAGCTTTAACGGCACTGGAATCTCCAGTGATCATTTATCACTAGTGGACTTGGGGGATGGTCTGAACCTCAAATCCCAAACCGCGCCCCTCGCCGTCGATGTACCTCGCCAAACAAGAGCCAACAAATGTTACACTAAGCCTAAACCCTAAGACCATGAATTTGAAAATCTCAGCCCTCAATTAATACGGATAGTCTGCCAGACCCCGCCTTAGGGCTCACTCGCGGTAGACCCCCGAAGACCCTAACCCTACCCTACCCCAGAACATCATACCCTAAACCCTAAAACTCCCTGCCATATGGCCCCAGTCAAAAGCACACCAATGTTTCATGGGGTCCTTTTTGAGGTTTCACACTAGGCACTACCTCAACCCGTGAACCCGCAACCGGTTTAGGGTTTTGGATTTTGGGACCTAGGGTTTAGGGTTGTCCCCCCCAAACCCCCTGCGCCGCTCCTCTTCAAAGGTGATCTGGGAATGCTGCTTTTCCAGGCTCTTCATGATTGCCGTTTTGACCTACTGAACTTCGACTTGAGGGTTTGGGGTTTAGGGTTCAGGAATGGATAGGGATACCTAAAGGGATTCTACTGCACGGGAAAGATGGGGATTCCTGACTAGGGACAAAAAGTTGAGGTTGGTTGACCCTGAGTACCGTATACCTTGGAAATTGTGGTGTCATAGTCTGCTGAGGTCATGCAGGATGTTTGGTATCAGAAGCTGTAAAGTTAAAGAGCTTCTTGAGTGTTGTGTGGTGGTACCTCCAAGCAAACCTCGGTTTCAATCTGCAATGGGTGCAGGTATACATAAAACAGTGGAAATATTCTTCTCAACAACAATTCAGACTTTGCCAGCTGTCGGAAGGGCTTGCAAGCCTTGATGTCGCTCTCTTACACGTCTTCAGACGCACCAGGAAACAGAAACCCTGAGCCCCGAAGGCCTAAACCCTAAACTAAACCCTTAAGTGATACCTCACTGTCTTTTCGTCCATGACTGGGTTCAACTAGCTGTCTGCGTGGAACCCTAAACCCTACAAACCTAGGATTTCACATGATTTCACTATGAACGCATTTGAGAAATTAGGACCTCAGGCTTGCTTTTTGTTTTTCTCGGGGATCATTTGGGCCTGCGTGAAGAGGATCCCAGTTTGGGTTCGTATTGGGGCCCCTTTCGTCGAGAGATGGCCATGTACGGGGCGACTAGGTACTGAAACTGCACACATTTGGGGTCTAGGGTTTAGGGGTAAAGGCACCTTCTTGCAGCTTACAGGCCCTGAACATGCACTGTTTGACTATTTCGCTAGTGACATACAATCCCCTTACCATAAAACTAAAGCCACTCACGTATCAAATGAGCTCTAGTCTAAACTCACGAGCTGCTTCATATACTTGAAATGCTCCATAGTTATTAGGGCATGAGCGGCTTTATGTATTCGGGAGAGGGATTACACTAGAGGGCCAGTCACACCAGCATCCCTCCCAATGCCAACCTCCAAGTACCCCGAAAAAACAGGAGCCAAACAAAGGGAAATAATTAGTAGTGGGTTGGGGGGCCAAAAAGGGGATACTGCTACTGATTCTTCACGCTCCTCCATTACACCCAAGGGCTCAAGACAAGGACAGCGAATCCCCTAAGAATTCAACCTGCACCTGTGGCCTCTTTAGTATGAAAACAAGATGTCTTTTATGGTAGAAGAAAGGTTTGGGCAGACCTCCCAAAAGAGTCTCTGTTTCTGCCAGAGCTGAACTGCATCATTGAACCATAAACCCTAAACCCTGAACCCTCAACCTAAACTGGGATGGCTTCGGAACGTGCACCTCGAACTGTAGTTAAGCCAGACACCCAACACCTTAGACCCCTGGCATACTCCCAACACCCTACGTCCAAAATCCTCAGCCCTAGACCCTCAATACTAAACCCTAAATCCTAGACAATAATCTTGAATCCTAAACCTGGAATCCGCATCCCTCACCAGCCCAACGACCACTATAATCCTATATAGCCCCCACATAATCCCTCTACGGTCCTTACATAATCCCTGGAAAATCCCTAACTAATCCCCATACATTCCCGATATACTCCCTGAACCCTAAACCCTAAAGCCCAAACCCAGAAAAGCTAACCCCTACTTTCCCAAGTGGTAGTTTCCCAAAATAGGGGGACCCTCATGTAGACCCCAATATGCTATAATCCTTAGTAGAGGACCCTCAAAAAGGTACCCCTAATGTTAGGACCCTAAACCCTAAGCCCGAAACCCTAAAACCTAAACCCTGTATCCTGGGTGTCCCCACTCTTGCCCAGGAGGCTGCCGCGGAGAGATCCTTGACACCCTGCATGTGGAGCTTGGCCTGGCGTTTAGGGTTTAGGGTTTAGGGTTTAGGGCTTGGGGCTTGGGGTGTTTGGTTTAGACTTTAAGGTTTTGGGGGTTTGGGGTTGAGGGTTTGAGGTTCAGGGATATAGGGAATATATAAGGAACATGTAAATATGCACACACACACATATATATATATACATATGGATTATGTAAGGTTTCAGGACTTCAGGTATACGCATAAGTTTTAGGGTGCAAGGCTTGGGGCTTAGGGTTCTCAGGGTTTTAGGGGTGAGGGTTTAGGATTCGGGGCCTTTTTAGGGTTTAGGCTTTACGGCCTGGGGCTAGGGCCTCATAAACGTTACTTGATAGAGGGGAAACAGATAGAAAAGAAACGGAATACCAACATCGAAGCTGGGCTAATCTTGGGGCTTATTGGGATCGAACGAGTAGTGCATGTGGAGCTTGGCCTGCAAAAAAACTGAAGAGAGTGTGCTGGAATTCAGGGTTTAGGGTTTAGGGCATGGGGTTTGGGAAATGAATGTTGAGGAAATTAGGGGTTGGGGTATAGGGCTTAGGGTTTGGCAATCTTTTTTTGGGCCAAATTTAGGATTCAGGGCTAAGGGTGGTTTTGTATTTAGGGTTTAGAGTTTGGGGTGCCAGGGCGAAGTTTGGGATTTAGCGTTTGGGTTTTAAGGTTTTCATGTACGGGGCCGAGGGCTTAGATTTGGGGTGGGGGTTTGGGGGTATTGAAGTCAAGTCCTCGTGAAGCCCTAAAATGTTAAACTCCAAACTGCAAACGTAAATCATAGACCCCTGAGCCCTAATGCTGGGAATCTGGAGCTAATTTTTTTGGGGGGCTAGGGCTTGGGTGTTGGGGTTGAGGGCTTGAGGGGGCACGGCCAATCAGTACTATGTTCTTGCTGGCTATCCTATGCGACTGCTGCTAATCAGAGGGGAAGAATTAGCAACTAGCTATCAATTCTTCAGGCTTCTACATGAACTACAGCTGCGAGAATCATGGCTGTAACTTCGGCGGCTCCACATCTGAAACCCTAAGCCATAAACCCTAAAACCTAAACCCCAAGCCCTAGGCCCTACACCCTAACCCTAAACCCTAATCCCGAAAAAAAACTCTGAAAAGCCGGAAAAGAGTTGACTACAAACGCTCAAGCCGCCTCATCCCTGTGCAGTCATTACACATAAGCTAAAAACTCGCCAGAGATCCACGCGAAGATACTGAACCTGAAACGCTCCTGAAATCCTGACCTCTATTGAACAATCTCTCTGCTTTGGACCTCTGTTGCCGCGACGTTGTAGAGGACATGGTAGGTGACCTTCGCGGTTTCTCCAAATCACGGGCTCTTTCAGGGAGTGGGCGCGTCAGGAGAGTCCTTGAAGGTTAGGTACCTGCTCCCCCTCATATGACATGAACGTGGTGAAATGGCAGGTGCCGGGCTGTGGGGCTGGGGCTGTGCTTGGCTGTGCGTGGCTGTGCGTGGCTGTGCGTGGCTGTGCTGGTGTGCCGCGGGTGTGCCGCATGTGTGCCGTTGGCGTGTTGTGCCGCAGGTGTGCCGCGCCCAGTGCATTGCAGGAGAGCCTGTGCCGCGGGTGCGCTGAAGAAGTATTACCGCAGGTGTGCCGCGGTAGTGCTGCGGGTGTGCCGCTGGTGCATTGCGCTTGGGATGCAGGTGTGCTGCAGGCGTGCCGCGGGTGTGCCACGAGAACTCAGGCTCCCTTAATCCACCCTGGAGTACGACCTGAAACCCATGACCATGCTAAACCCTGCGTGTTTTGCGCACAGAGTACCCCCAAGCTTGCGCTATTACTGCAGTCTTTTCCGCTATTACTACTTTGTTTCCGCAATGACTGAACATGCTTTTGCAGGTGAGGACAGAGCTTTACCTACTTGAGAAGGGTGGATGGATACCTGTAGTCCTGTAGTAATACCTACACCGTCCCTTTGAATCGCCAGGTGCTTCTGAAAAGGGAGCCATGGCGCGGACGGCTCCATGTGTGTGAGAATGCGTCAACCCATGAGTCAGAGATCTCCACATTTGAGTAGCTTTTTTTGGTGGTTGAACCTAGCAAGATTATATTCCTTATATAAATATTATACCCCCCGAAGGAGGATATAATCTTACTCTATTTTGGGTACCATAGTCTCCCCCAAAAAAATACTACTCATTTGGGAAAGGGTGCGCTGGGTGAGTCCCATGAATTTTGAGCGGCGGTGAGGATGCGAGAGGCCCACCGGCCGGTCTGCTTGCCTCGTGAGGGCACCCAGTACTATTTGTTGAGGTAGCAGACCTCACCACTCCTTCTTTATCCTAGCAAAGGCGGTTTAGGGTTTAGGTTTAGGGTTTAGGGTTCCCCTAATATCAAACCCCCCCGCCCCCTAGTATTAAATTCTCCCCAATTGTGGAATATGATTACATATTGGGAGTAGTTAATATTAGGGCAGATTGGGGGGTTAAATATGAAGGACTGGGTTGGCCCCTAAAACCCTTTGAAAAATATTAGTATATAGGGTCCCTTATTAAAGCCAATAGGGAAAATATCAAACATCCCAGGGGCCTACCACCCAGCGGAAGGGGATGACAATTCAAGCGCTGAGATCATCATAGCCTCCTCTCTGCGGGTAGATTCGTCAGATCCATCAGCATGACCAGATGCTTGCAGTTGTGGGTTTAGGGTTATAGGGTCCCTACCTAATCCCGCAAAAAGAGGCCATTTACCCAGTCCTCCAGTCCCAAGTCGGCAGGAGTAAGGCGGCGGATTTCCCACGTAGACAGCGTCCCTACACTTACACCGTGAACTCTTCAACCCCAGCCCTCCACCCCCCCCAAAAAAAAACTAAACCCAGAGCTCCAAACCCTGGGCCAAAACCCATTCTAAATCCCTAAGCCTTAAGCCCTAAGCCCCTCAAGTAAAGCCTTTCAATGCCACGGCAGGCGCCAGAGTCTCAGGATACCCTAGGCCAAATGCAGGTTCCCAAAAGCAGGAGTCCCCTTGTAACATTTGGAGGCCGCTAGCACAAGGATCAGAACAGCTTAAGCCCTAAACCCCAAAAGCTTGGTTTGGGAAATAGATCTGGGAATCTGATTCCAGGTATATCCAACCGCCACTCTGAAACAGAGCCGTACAGCGCAGCAGAACAAATCCTCAATCCTTCGGATTTAGGAATTAGGAATTAGGATTTAGTGTTTAGGGTTTTAGGATTTAGGATTTATCAGCCCCTCAGTCCCCTAACATTCTTGTAATAACCAGGTCATCAGCACAGTTATACGTGGATTACAAACACATAGACACATAGACCTCCAAGTAGAATCTGTTGCCCCATAAACTTGCCAGATAGCCTCCTACTAGTCCAGCTACGTATCAGGCAAAGTTCACTGCATGCAGACATGCTGCGGCAGGGAAGACGAACTGCAGGATCTCGAAGATCCTTTTTGCTTGGCACAGGCAGGCTTGAAATCTAAGCCTAATAACACGCACACTTACAAATAGAGCAATTTTGATCCTAATCCTAGACCCTAAACCTGAAGCCCTAACCCTAAAACTTCTACCAAAGGGTTGACAGTTGAGATTATGGCTGGGGCCGGGGGCGACAGGCCCATTAAAAAAAAAAGACATCAGGGCAGGGTGTAGAGTTAGGCTCCGGACCCAGGGTAGGGTTTAGGGTTTAGGGTTTGAGCTACCTGTATGTAGCAAGTATAACCCATAAGGCTGTAGGTAGTTGGGATTACAAGTAGGGCTTAAGGATCAAAACTCTGCCATGGGTATCTCCAAAGATATTCATAACGTGTTCTTCACCGTTGTGTGACGAACCCAAACTCAGCCACTATGAACCTGAAACCCCAAACTTACATGAACCCCAAACCTATCCTTAAGCCTCAAAGCCCTGAAACCGAAAAGAATCTAATCTAAAAATCCCAAAACCTAGGCCCCTAAATTCAAAATCACTCGACCCTAAACCCATGAACCCTAGACCCATACACCCTAAAACCCACCATGTAAATTCGACACCCTGAAAATTCTCCCTAAGGGTCCAAGGACCCAAATAATTTAATAGGGTTTTAGGGCCCAAATACAATAATATTAATGGTATTTGGGCCCTAGAACCCTATTATTTGGGTCCTTGGACCCTTATATAGTCCCCATATATCCCTATTATCCAGCTATAACCCCTTTAAAGGGACCCTATTATTTGGGTCCTTGGACCCTCAGGGTCTTTCTTGCCCCAAGATGCGTGGTGCCGTCGCAAACCGCATCTGCGCCAAAGTTGATCAGCTCCCCGGCCTCTCAGGGAGTGAGTTTGGGATTTACGGTTTAGGGTTTAGGGCTTCGGGGTTTAGGGGTTTAGTGTTTTGGGATTTTGGG
>CAJNIZ010047250.1:19125-36888 GCA_905231905.1 Symbiodinium pilosum | reverse complement strand
TTTATTAATGTAATGTTAACATTAAGAAGGACCTCTGGAACAATCGTCATATATAAACCCTACACCCTAAACACTGAACTTCAATACACTTTAAACCCTGAACTTTAAACCCTAAACCTAAACCCTGAACTTTAAAGCCTAAACCTAAACCCTGAACCCTACACCGTACCGCTAGACCCTAAAACCTTAAGCCCTGAGCCCTAAACCCTGAGCCCTGAGCTGGAGCCATTCATGGAGCGGCACTGGTCCTTTCATGCATCGACTGGCCTGGCTCTACAGGCGCAGTTTGTACCTTTTGAGAAGACCAGGTACCTGAATATCCCCTTTGCCCCCTGAGTACCTGAATATCCCCTTTGCCCCCTGAGATTGAGTATGCTCGTTAATATATGATGCTGCCATATTGGGTGTAGGTACTAGTAGTGGGGTAGGAAGGGGGGTTTAGGGGGAGGGGATTGGTAGGCGTCTGGGTTGTAGGTAGTGGTGGTGGTGGTCGTAGTAGCAGTAGTAGTAGTAGTAGCAGCAGCAGCAGCTGCTACCGAAATCCAAACCCGGAAGCGTGTAGGCTATAGGGTCTAGGGTTTCCCAGATGCTTTAACCCTAAACCCCTCAAGCCTAAGTCCCTAAAGCCTAAACTTGCTGGCATTTACGAGGGAAGCAAAAAATGGCAAAGAACATGGAAACTACCATTACTTGGGTACTGCCCCCACACGGCAAAAGTTGGATGATGTTTA
This sequence comes from Symbiodinium pilosum, assembly GCA_905231905.1. Lineage (NCBI taxonomy): Eukaryota > Dinophyceae > Suessiales > Symbiodiniaceae > Symbiodinium > Symbiodinium pilosum. The sequence goes on along the minus strand of CAJNIZ010047250.1, from coordinate 36,157 downwards.
CCTAGACCCCAAAAGTATGTAAAAAAATGCCTTTATGGCTGTTATCATGGGTTTAGGGCTATTACTTTACATACTTCTGGGGTTTAGGTATAATTTAGCCATATATACTTGCATGATCGTTTGATTTAGTAAATCTACCTACTTTCCCTAACAGCCCTGATTATAACCCTGCAACCAAGTTAGCAAGTGATCCTCCAAGTAGCACCTAGTAAGACCCCAAAGAAAGACTGCTACAGGGTGGGGGCAGTACCCAAACCGTTCCAGGGGATGACATAGAGGCTAGCTACTGTAGGGAGACTTTTCTCCATGCCACACTGATAACCACGGTCTTTAGGGTTTAGGTTTTAGGGTTTTGGGCGAAACACTTTTTCCCTGAACGGAGGCTTCCTGTATGCTCCTGGGACTTGGGCACGTCGAGGTGCGCGACTGCATGGTTTGTATGGGAATGAGGGTTCAGGGATGGTAGGTGTGGCCAGAGTTAGGTTTCTACGAATCAGGGTATTGGATTCAGGGCGTAGGATTGAGGTTCTAGAGTGGCTTAAGGCATTTGGGAGCTGAAGGGGCCCAATACTTCCGAGGCGAAGAACAGGGTTTAGGGGTTGGGTTCAGGGGTGTAGGGGTTTAGGGTTTGGGGTTCGAGGACATGATCGTACAGGGAATCCTTTCATGATTTAGGACCACAGGGGCACCTGACCTATTCGAAGGTGATTAGCACAACCATGCTCAACCATCATGCCAATCTATCCCCTCATGTCCTCTTGCTAGCCCCTGTTGAAACTGCTTAGGATCCTATGGTAGGAGCCCCGAGGTGACCCTACGCCGTGTAACTCTAGCCCCCTTAAGGCCCTTAAACCCTAAGCCTTAAACCCTAAAACCCAGAACCCCCGTAGACTGTGAACCCCACACCTTCACTTTGAAGAACCCTGGAGTTAACTTATAACTGGACCCCAAAGGTATGTAAAATAATGGCTTTCTTGGTTGTTATTATGGGTTTAGGGCTATTATTTTACATACTTTTGGGGTTTAGGTATACCACATGCCCTTTATGACCTCATAAACCCTAGGGCAACCCTTTACAATTAGGCTCCCAATTATTTTCTGTTTGGCGCCAGGGTCCCGCAAAGAAAGAGTAAACCTGAAACCTGCTTTATCCTATAGCTCATGAGTATCACGTAGTCCCTTCTCCGGTAGCATATGAGCTATAGTCTAAACTCCTTAAATGGGGTTATATTGGGGACTATATAGGGGATTACTATAGGGCTTATTAAGGGGGATACTAGGAGTTTAGACTATAGGTCATATCATACCCCCGTACCACAAACCATAACAAGCCCAACACTGGACCCCGTTGAGTAAGCGCTAGCCCTGGGGCTCTGGGTCTATCGAGATAACCGACGTTGGGCACATCAGATAAAAAGGTACCTTAAACCCCGGGATATTCCCTGCCCCGATTGAAGTTTTCATATTGCTTCCCACGTGATTCCATTTTCTCTGCACCTCAAATCCGACAGCTGTTTCGGTTTCATATCCTTGGCACCTACATTGGGCTATTTCGAGCCTGAATCCTAAACCCCAAACCTTAACCTCAAAACCCTAAACGCCAAACCCTAAACGCAAAACCTTAAACGCCAAGCCCTAAAACCCCAAACCCAAAATCTAAGCCCCAAAAACCTTTAAACCCTCAAACCCTACTAGAATCCTTAAACCCTTAAACCCTTAATCTCTTAAATTCTAAACCCTAAGACCCTAAACCTAAACCCGTAAACACGATAACGCATCCCCAGCCCTAAGAGTCCTATATACCCTTATATGAACCATAGTCTAAACTCCTTAAAGGGGGATATATAGGGGATTATATAGGGAACCACTATAGGGTATATTAAGGGGGATCCTTAAGCTGAATCCACAAAACTCACCCTAAGGGTCCGAGGACCCAAATAACAGGGTTTTAGGGCCCAAATACCATAATATTAGGGGTATTTGGGCCCTAAAGCCCTACTATTTGGGTCCTTGGACCCTTAGGGTATGTATCCCCCTATAACCACCTTCTTCGAGACCCCATTATTTGGGTCCTAAATCCTAAATCTGAGTCAGGCCGGACCTTCCCGGCGCACGGCGGGGGCGCGACGCCTCGCTAACACGAGCTCCAACGATAGCAACTTGTCCAAGTTGGCTCAGAGGGTTTATAGGGGCTAGGGATTATGTGGTTTAGGGCTGAGGGATTTGGGTATTAAGTGTTTAGGGATGAGGGTTTAGGGATTAGGGATCAGGGTTTAGGGATTAGGGTTTAGTGATTAGGATTGTAGGAATCAGGGATGTTTAGAGGAATTACGCGAGGAATGGAGAATCCTGCAAATGGAAAATGCAGTGAACACTTATTGTGCAGGGACTTGGGTATATGAACTAGGGTTTTTGTTATGGTGTTTGGTTCGTGTTTAACGGGTTCCGTTGGAAAGTAGGTGTGTGTGTGTGTGTCTATGTATATGTGTATATATATACAATCATAATATTATTGGGTGGCTAGTTTGAGAGACTTGAGTCCAATTAGAGCCATGGGTCGTTTCGGGCAGGCCCCAAAATCAATCACAGGGCTATTTGGGGTAATTATTGCCCAATGCCATGTTTATGAAATTTGGAACCGCTAATGTTGGTAGTTACCCAGGCCCCTAGACCTCCCAAATACGCACAAACACCGCCTTGCACACCAAAATACTATAGTCCACCTTAAGTAGATAGCATATGGCTTCGGGTATATTAGAATAAGATCCCCTTATTCCAGATATTCTATCAACTTAAGCGGGACCATAGGTACATAGCCTCTTGTTGTTGTGTCATGCGGAGGTTTGGGTAACGTGAAGGGTTCAGGTTGTAGAGTTTAGGGTCAGGGTTTGGGGTTTCGAGTTTAGGGTTTGGGGGATACCTCAAGTGGCCACGGGTTTTACATGAAGAGCCGCATGGAACCGAGAATGGCTCTGGAAATGGAAGCTGGGATATCATGTCTATATACATATATATATATATGAATATTGGTTTACATGGTTTGGGGTTTCCGGATGCTGCGGTCTACCTAGAGTGCAACTGCAGAGAAAAGGCTTTGCACCTAGTATGTTATCTTTTTCTTTTTCAGGTAGAACTACTAAAATTAGTTTTCGTGGCCAAGCTGCAGGGTGTAGCGTATAGGGTTGAGGGTTTGGCCTGGGTCCATCTGGGAGGCTCGCAACATCATCAAAAATCGCATGTCCTTCTTCAGACGGTATGATGCTGTGGCGGTGAGCATTGTCGAGGTGTTATATTTGTTCTCGAGTTTTCAAGGGTTCTGTCAACCAAAGTTTATAGGGTTGAGGAAGAACGCAGGCTCTAGTATTCCCATAAGACTAGCATTTGTGTAAAGTGCTTTGGAATCTTTGCCCATGTCATCCTAAACAGTCCTATGGCATCAGCAGCTTCAGCTTGTGACGCTCAGCTATTACTTCTGAAAATGTTTGGTTTCTTTAAGGGCTTGTAGATCATCCCTTAGGAGGACCCCCCCCGACCCTGTTCTAGTGGTATAACAGGAATATAAGAGGACCCTAACATAATCCTTCTTATCCCTTGTAGCCACTATCACCCTAAACCCTAAACCCTAAATAGTAGGTTCCATGTTCTTTTCCATTATTCCGATATAACCCCAATATATACCCTATTCTAACCCCTATAGAACACTTATATTCACCTAACCTACGTCTGCATATCATCCCCTAAACCCTAAACCCTAGACCTTAGACCCTAAAACCGAAATCCTAGACCCTAAACCCCTAAACGCTAAACCCCTAAACCCTCTGAAGGCACATCCCCAGGCCAGCAACTCGAACAACTTAATCACGTATGGTAGTCTGCAGCAGATGGTCCAGGCGTGGGCCTTAGCTAGTGATCCAAGATGGTTTATAAGGCTTAGGGATTAGAGATTAAGCTTTTGGGTTTAGGGATTTGGGTATAAAGGGTTTAGGGATGAGGGTTTAGGGTTTAGGACTTGGGGTTAAGTTAGGGTTGAGGGTTTAGGGTGAATCAACCCTAAACCCTGGCCAGAAGTCAGCTTTTGGAACAAGTTGGGAGGTAGGATTTTGCAGGTTTTCCTCGCAGACCCCTTGCAAGAGCACCGCCCGCCCACAAATACCTAACCTAATTTTTTGTACTATTTTATGAGTTTTTGGGCCATTATTCTACCTACTTTTCGGGTCTAGGTACATGTTGTTACGACCGGAACCCACAAGTATGTAGTATAGTAGCCCTAATCCATATTTACAGCCATAAAAGGCCATGATTTTACATACTTTTGGGGTCCAGGTAGTGGGTGGGCGAGGGATTGGGTCCAGGACTTCGGGGCATGGTAAGCCCGCAAACCCTCTTGTCAATTAAAGCTGGCTTCTAAACCGTAAACCCTAAACCCCAAACTCTAAACCCTAAACTCTAAGCCCTGAAGTGCGTGGAGGCAATGGAACAGCCTCCTGCCTGAATTGGCGCGGTTTTATGGCGACCTAGACTTAGGGGATTCCCCAAATTAGGGTTACCTTTTTGGGTGTCCTTTTTAAAAGGATTGTAGTATTTTGGGGTTCCCCTATTTTCGGAGACTACCATTTTGAAAGTATAGGTGCCGGGCTTTGTGTGTTTTTCCAAGGTTTTTGCTGTTTTGTTGAGGGCTGTAGCTTTAACGTTCGAGATCCCATTGCGCACAAGACTTGATCCTTGAAAGGCCCAGTTCAGGGTAGTCGTGACGTGCAATAAAGTTTAACGGTTTGGGCTTCAGGGTCATCTTATCTAGTTGACATACAGCACCAGACTATTTCATCAGCAGTAGAGGTCCCTCAGCCCCTTAGACTAAACCCTAAACCGCGTGACTATCATTGCGCTCTGTGTGTTCTGATGCCTTCCCTCGCCTGTAGTCTTTTGGGTTGGGAACTCCTTAAGTAGATAGAATAATATTAAGGTATACTACTATTGGGGTTGTATTAGGATAATGGAAAAGAAAATGGAAACTACTATTTAGGGTTTAGGGTTTAGGGTTTAGGCTTGCTTCTTTTTATCTTACAGGGACCCCAAAACTTGGATGATCGTTTGACCTGGTAAATCCACCTACTATCCTTACTAACCCCTATTATACGCCCTATAACCCAAGTTAATAAGTAGACTTGCTAAGTCGATAGACCTCCAAGAACAGCCTATGTATCGGCGGCCGGGCTTCTGGGGTTTGCTAGACTGGGTTTAGGGCTTAGAGTTAGGATTCAGGGTATGTTTGTAAATGCAAGAAAGCACAGGAAGCCCTTCTAGATTAAACACGAGCATGTTTGATATTATGTTCAGCAATATTTAAGTAATCCTCTCCGCCGAATACTGACCCCCCACCCCCCTAAGTGATAAATACTCCCAGTATAGTCGGGTTTTTAGAGGGTTTAGGGTTTAGGGAACATTCAACATTCAGGGTTGGGAAGTAGTAGGGCGAGGGTATTTGTAAGACTCCAGACTCAGGTCTTCCCGAATTTTCCTAGTCCCTGCGTACTTACATGTGGTTATATATGTGCCATATATATACATACACATTTCTATAACTATTGATCCCTGGCCTAAGATTTCATTTGTCCCCTAGTACAAGACAAGCCCGAAAAAGTGCAAACCTTAAACCCCGCACCCTAAACCTTTACCCCTAAACCCTAAACCCCACACCCAGAACCCAAAACCCTGAACCCTAAACTCAAAACCCTAAACCCTGAAAACTAAACCGGTCAGAGCCTTGGATTCTGCGCACGCAGCGCAGACTTTAGGGCATACAGGGCCCAAACCTTGAACCGAAAGCCGCGCAGAAATCCAAATTCCTGGGTTTAGGGTTTGAGGTTTAGGGCTTAGGATTTATTAGGGTTTGGGGGTGTCATTTTGGTTTTGAAGTTTTCAATTAAAATAAAGGAAATTTGGGGACCCTAAGTAATGGCAAGTTTAAATGGGCTTGAGGGTTTAGGGCTTAGGGTTTAGGTTTTAGGGTTTAGGGTTCAGCATTTAGGGTTTAGGGCGACGCCATAATCCCTACACTTCACACCTCAAATGGGTAGTATTGTTTTGGAGATGCGATGGAACCCCATGCAGAGTAAGATTCTACCTGTGACTCCAATTACCTACAGTTTGATGGTAATTTCTGCTGAATTAGTAGGTATAACAGAGAACACTGTAGGTAACTGGGGTTACAGGTACACCTCACACCTCAAAAACCCGCAACCCCCAAAACTCTTTGCTGGACACGGCTCAGACTTGCGCTCCAGCTGACCTGGTGTGGGTTCCATTGGCGCCTCGAAAGGCTTGTGCTGCGTAGGGTGTACTTTGATACCTTTAACCCAAAATCCTGATTCCCAAACCCCCGGGTTCATAGGGTTAGGCTTGCAAATAAATTCTAGTGTTTGTTGCCCCTAATTCTCATGTAATCCCCTCAAAGCCATAACAGCTTGATTTGTATTATGCCCCCCCAAACCTACGCTAGTTTAGGGCTTTACACCTGTATATAACCCCTATAACCCAAGTTACTAAGTCAGGAGATCCTCCAAGTAACCTCAAAGCCTTCCTACAACCCGAAAGCTTCTGTTCTCCTCTGAGCCCTCCGTTTGCCTTTCTTGGCTGGTCAGGGTGTAGGGTGCAAGGGTTAGGGTTTAGGGTTTAGGGTTTATGGATGTTCCTGAGTTGGATACTGTTTGGTGGGCTGGGTATTATGGATGTCTTTGACTGAGATACTGTTTGGTGTGTAACCCCTACATGGGTAGGATCCCCGTAGATGAGCAGCATAGCGTAGTTCCCTGCTCAGGCTCTCATTAAGCGACGCGGTTCCTGACGACAGAGTTTTCTAAGTTTCGCAAGAGGGGAGGCTACATAAACCTTCTGGATAGCTGCCGAAATCAGGGATTCGTTTGTGGGTGCACAGACGCCCAAGTCCCAACATGGATCCTGTTTGATATTAGTAGTTGTGGGGGAGGGTCGGTCTTTGTGAGCCCCAAACCCACGTGTACGGTGTAGGCTGTCAAGGCGGCTTCAATCCCATGACTGAATAATGAGTCGGCTCCCATAATCCTCGTCAAGTTCAGGGTTCTGCAAAACAGGCTGTGAGACACCAAAATCCAGCCAAAGCGCAATACCCTAACTCTAAACCCTGAACTCTAACCCTACAAAATCTAAACCCTGATCTGAGTAGGAGATTGCTTTTGATGCAGCCGCTGTGATCAGTAGCTTGGCGACGAGTTAGGCGTTAGGGTTCAGGGTTCCTAGACTGCGCCTAAGGCTCAAAGGAGTTCTCATGTAGGATGGCCTCAGCATATGCCACATACGCACCTTAAACCCTAAACCCTAAAGCGTATTACCTCAAACTCCAAAACCCTCAACCAAACTACCTTAAACCCTCAACCCTAAACCCAATTTCCTTAAGCCCACTGCGTTAAACCCCAAACCCTAGACCCTATTACCTTACGCCTTAAACCCTTTGTGGAGGTGAAAGATTTGTGGCTCACACGGCTTAGAGTTGATATAGGGTTTGATGTTTGGGGGTTGAGGGTTGGGGGGTAAATTCAGGGTTTGAGGTTGGAGGTTTAGAGGGCTTCGAGTCAAGTTAGGACTTACGGCACAGGGTTAGGGGCTGATCTCAACCCCAACCTAAACCCTAAACCCTAAATGCCCAAAACAGTAGCCCACACGCCTTTTTGGGGGTGTTTGAGGCTTTGGAGATAGGCATTTGGCAAGTCTAGGCTCGGCCTTGCTACTAGAAAAACCGGTTTAGCCCCCCAAAAAAGGGGGTACCTTTGAAGAGGTTATAGGGGAAAATATAGGGTTTAGGGTTTGATATCACCATACAGAAGGGCGGAACGTTAAGCAGGCAGTTTCGGCAGTGCCCAGGGAAGGTTGAAGTCTACTTACTAGCTTGGGTTACAGGGCTTATAATCGGGGTTATTAGGGATGGTAGGTATATGTACTACGTCAAAAGAATATCCAGAACCAACACTTCGACAATCTTCATATGGCCCAGCACTGGTGATTTTCGGAGGCCTACCATTGAAGTCCTGTAAGAGACTGCTTCAGCGGATGATGCGGGGATTGGGTGGTTTCCGCGACCGTTCCATGAATGCTTGGGTTTGGTACCCGTAGGGTCCAGTATACAGCAATCATATATTTCGGGGTGCTTAGAACAATAGTCGTTACTTAGCCTTTGGGAGGGTATGATGATGATATACTTTGGACCCTGAGGCGTAGATTTCTTAGTAGTACCCTCCCTCCCCCCCTCAACAAAAGATATTACATTGGAGGGTCTAGGCAGGGCTCAGTGGTTAGCACTCAAAGCTCACATCCAGAAGCTTAGCCCAAAAGCCCATGCCTTGCGCCCCTGTGAGGCTGTTAGGATCCTAATTCAGAAGCCTGAATACCTGCAAAAAGTAGCCCTGAACAGTCCTATTACAGTAATATGTAGTATAACCTTGTTTAGGGTGTAGGGTTTAGGGTCTAGGGTTTAGGGTTAAGGGTGATGGGTTGACTTAGTAAGTCTACCTACTATCCCTACTAACCCCTATTCTCAGCCCTATAACCGAGGTTAGTAAGTGGACTTACTATGTCAAGAGATCCTCTAAATAGTAGAACCTACACTATAGGGCCCGCTATGTTTGAAGAGTGGCCTACATTGCAGTATGTTGTTCAACGTTTCCGGCTTGTTTGCGATGTTGAAGTACTCTGCATCCGTTAGCCCGCCTAAACCCTATAAGCCTTGGATTTAGGGTTTAGGGTTTAGGTTCACATCAGTTCTACATGGGCAGCTTACCCCGGGTGTTGGACAGCGCTATCCTACGCCAAATGATCTCTGGGGGAAGCCCAGCCCTTTATAGACCCCATTAGATCAGGGTTTAGAGTTTAGGGTTTAGGGTATAGGGTTTAGAGTTTAGGGTTTAGGCTTTCATTGCAGCTCTCGTGAAATTCAGGTGGTATGGCCTGCGGTGTGGTATCGATGGTCGCGCTTTTCGGCGAGGGCCTTGCATCTGACAGAGGGGCTAGTGAGGGATTGAATTTACAGCTTTCGGGTTTGGAGTTGAGTCTAGGTACTACATCTAGTAGGGGATTCTTTAGGGATTGAGGCTGCATAGGGCTTTGGTTCTTCGGCGTAGGACGTGGTTCTTGGCTTGTTTTTCGTTGGGGCATTCCCTATCCATCCAAGTTTGCAAATGATACTTACTTTGGACCTAAAGTCTATACCTAGACCCCAAAACTGGTAAAAGTAGTTGCCCAAGCCACTTAAAAACGGCACCAAGGGCCAGTCTTCAGGAAGACATGACCTACTGTGGGCTACCTGAACCTTCGGGTTTGCGTTTCGGATCCCAGCTGGCCCTACGAATTCTTGAGATCCTGAAAAACGCGCAGCCAGTGATCCGGGTATGGGTTTAGAGTTTAGGGATTAGGGTTTAGGATGCTACTGAGCGTATACCGGTACTACCTAAACCCTCACAGTATCTTAGTATAGCTTGGTTCAAAGAACCCAACAGGCACTGCCATAAACCCTGAGCCCCAAACCCGCAACTCCAATACACTCCGCACCCTGGACCTTGCGACCTCCAACGTACCAAGCGGATCCGGGTTTAAGGATTTGATTAGCGTTGAGTTTGCAGCCTTTGGCCCCAAAACCATACATGCATGGGCGAGGTGGTAATATTTTGCATATTCCGCAGATCTAAGTAAGCCCCGAGCATTGTCGCCTAAGCCCCAAATTCATTGATTCTAAGGCCTGTAACACTGAAACGTACACTCTTGACCCTAGATCCTGAAGCCACATAAATCCGAAATCCAGAGCCCTGGAGGATATGAGCCTTAATCCTAAACACTGCAGGATGCAAATCCTAAAGTTCTGAACCCTGCAGGCTACCAACCTCAAGTCTCAAACCCAGTGGGATACAAACCTGAAATCCTAAATCCTGTAGAGAACAACCTTTTGAATCTAAAAGCCCTGCGGGATATGCACCTTTCATCTTAAGCCCTGTAGGATACAATCCTTTCATCCTAGAGCGTACAACTAGGTACCCCAGTAGTATCCTTTTGTGCTTTTTATTTTGGGGTCTCCTTATTAAAAGCTGAACATTCTGCAAGAGGGTACCCCTATAATCAAACCATAAACCGCGTAATCCCCTAATATTGAACCCCCCACCCCCAAAATATGAATACTCCCAAAATGCATCAGAATACACCACATAGTGGGAGTATTCAATATTAGGGGGGGGCGGTGGTTTAATATCAGGGCGAGGGGATTACTGGACAATCCCTACACCCTAAACCCTACCTGAACCCCAAAAGTAGGTAAAATAATAGCCTTAAACCCATAGTAACAGCCATAAAGGCCATTATTCTACATACCTTTGGGGGTTCAGGTAAACCTTTGATCTTAAAACCTCTAGGTATCCACAAGTTCATCCTTCGTCTTCGGGCGCGGGGGAATGGCGATGCGGGGCTCTCGGGGTTTGCTTGTCTTTCCTGTTTGGCATTCTGTAGGGCCGGTGATAATTCCTAGACCGTCAAGGGTGTGGGGTTTGGGGTTGCCTAGACCCCAAAAGTAGGTAGAATAATGGCCCAAATTTGTTGGAACAGCCCAAAAGGCTGTTATTCTACATACTTATGGGGTTCTGATACGGGTACTACTTCGAAAAAAACAGCATGTGAGCAAGATGCCAAGGTTTAAGGAAGTTGGGTTTCACTATGCTTTTTGGTGTGTGTGTGTGTATAGACATCTAGTTCTTTAGGAATATTGGTGGGTGGGGAGACAATAGACGAGAAAACAGGGTCATAACAATGGAAAGTAAGGTAGGCTATGACGGTTCCAGCCAGGACGTAAGTCAAGAGCTCTGGGTTTTCCACTGAGTTGCTGCAAATTCTATTCTGCTTATGATAAGACTACTTTATAATCAACTGTTTATTGTATTTCCATTTTGTTTGGCGTTTGATTTTTTATTCTTCGTAGTACCCCTTAACCCTAAACCCTAAACCCTAAGCCCTTAACCCTTTATCTTGCATATCGGGCTCAGGGCAAGGCTAGGACATCCCAAAGCTGTAGATGTCAATTTGTTGAGTCTTTGTTCGTGTTCTACAAAGCAACTAGTTTAGGGTTCAGGGTTAGGGTATTCCACCATGCATCTTGAGCCTTAAAACTGGCGGCCTATTGTAATCCACTCCCCCTATAGCCTCAAAATTATCACGCCCGTATGTTTAATTCAAATTGCCCACTGTGATTTACGGCATGAGAGGTTTTGATACTAAGGGGCTGGAATTCTTCTTGGCAACCCACTCAGGTCATGAAGGGCTTACGCAGCCTGCTGAAAAGGCGTAAGCCGGAAGCATCGGATGCGAAAGTTCCGCAGGATAAGGAATGACACTGTCTAGTGTTCAGGGCTTATAAGGCTCACTGTCAGCGTTTGCAGAATGGTATGGCTACATGTCTGGGGAATTACAGGGTTGGGGACTACAGGGTTTAGGTTTAGGGCTTCAGGGCGTGGGGGTTTATGGGGGGTTCAACGTGTGGAAGCTCTGCGGCTGCGGGTGGAGGTTGAAGACCCATGCAGGATTTCATATGAGCATAGGGGAATCTCGGGATTCTAAGGATTTTTTCAGTTCGGGGTCTATGTTGGAGTTCCCGATTTTTGGAATGTATGCATGTAACCGCATATAACCCTCCCCCCATCCAGGTTGCGACATAAATGCTGCCCATAACGACAGCCAGCAACTAACTTTCGCTGGAAGCATGCGCAGACCCATACGCTGATGAACACCTGACAGAATGAGGTGTTTCTGATTTCATCCTGAATATAGTGCTGCATCTTATTGCAATGTACACATGGTCCATGGTGAGAGATCTGAAGGGCTACGTCCCGAAAATTGTTGAAATCATCTTTGCATGGAGATCCGGATGTTTCGCTCAACCAGCAAGTTATAGGGCTCAGGCCATTTAGGGCCGTGAGACGTCATGGCTGTGGTCAGATGTCAGCCTGGTGCTCAGATCAGATAATGCCCACCGCGCTATGTGCAGAATCGCAGGTTTACAGCATAAGATACCTTAGGTTGAAAAATGCACAGGTATGTTGCAGAATCTCGTATCAAGTGGCGTCAAGAAAGTACCTGAACAAAGTAAGACTCGCATGGCCACCACCGGCACGGGCAACGGCACCGCCAGAGCCACCGCCGCCACCGCCGCACGCCACCGCCGCCACCGGCACCACTAGTACTACCACCTGCGCCGCCACCGTCACCGCCACCGCCACCGCCACCGCCACCGCCACCACCACCGCCACCGCCCCACCGCCGCCACGGCCGCCACGCCCGCCACCGGAGCCGCCGCCGACACCACCACCACCGAGAAGGTGGCAAGAATTGCAATAGCATACGTGGTTGTCGTCGGCGTTTTTATGGCAGAAAGGGAGTGTAGCAAATATTCCCTCAGAATTCTCAAAGCAGGACCCACGCAATCTCGTCATCATCCCCAGATGCCCGCAAGGTCCCTAATGATTTTTCTCGACAAATTGGGCATATCCGGTGGTACCAAAAAAGAGGTTTGCCAACCTTTACAGTTTCTGTCAGCCTGCGACTGCCAGCACGGACACCTGGTGTTGGTGTGGGGGGCGCTGGGTTCAGGAGTGTGTCTGCGGCGTCTACCTGGACCCTGTACGTCTTCATAAGTAATTGGCATGTTCCAAAAAGGTATAGGACATCTGTACAGCAATTCCTGATTAGTTCCGAATCACGGAAGAGTCGTTGAACTGGCCTACCCAGCCCCCCACCACACCACAGCCCCATCCGTACGGTGGATGGAGGACCTCCCAAAGTGTGATTCTTTGTAGTTATTAGAGGGTATGCAAAGCCGTAAGCCTCAACCTCTTCGGTAAACCCTAGCAAGGACCCCGTGCTGAGCCGAGCAGACGTAAAAGTCCGAGGGGTTGAACAAAAGCACTCTAAAGCCTAGAACCCTAAACCTTAACCTCCATCCACAGTAGGATGGTTCAACTGCGAGCAACCTGCAAAGCAGAGAGCTCGTGCTGGATTTGAAGCCGTGCCGTAAAATCAAGGAGTCAGGGGCATTGCTGCGGCATAGGGTTTTAGGGTTTCAGAGTTTAGGACTTAGGATATTTTAGGCCGTAATTTAGAGGCTACCTGTACCCTCCACTGCAAGTCTCTTTTGGATTTGGTATGGCTTTTTGGCTAGGACTATTATCAGGGCTACCATAAAGGTACCTTTTTTGAGAGTCTAGTTAGGGCGTGGACCTCCAAAGCATGCAAAAATTGGGGCCCGCACTCAAAACAGCCAAAGAGGTCATTGCTCCAACATACTTTGGGGGTCTAGATAGGTACTTGACACCCTCTCCACTCAAAGCGTGTGTCTTTCGAGCATGGGGTAATCTGGTCAAGAGCCAGGGCGTGATTTCGAGTTCATTGCTGGCGGTATAGGCCCAATGCCGCCCAAACCCTACGACCTAGACCCTGAGCCCTACACGATAGATGGAGGATCTCTTGACTTAGTACGTCTACTTAGTAACTTGGGATATATATAGGGCTTATAGTAGGGTTAATAGGTAATAGGGATAGTAGGTAGATTTACTAAGTCAAGAGATCATCCCACTACATTCTAAACCCTGCAAATGCTTAGCCAGTGAGCACGCGGCAGACTGTCAGGTAAAGTCTATGACATGTTGGTTTCCTTTGTTCTGCTTTCTCGTCTCAAACGCTTGCTTGACCCCCTAAGCCCGAAACCTTTATCAGCATGATTATGTGTGTGGTTAGTATTATGAATACGTCTCATTGTGATGATTCATATAATGCTTGCTACTATAATCAGTCTTATGAAAATCTTGATTAGCATTAACCGTGTTTTACTAAGGCCGGGTCCCTTTTGTCGAACCCCAAATCTGTTAGGACCCTTATGCCTTGAAGGCATGACATGTCGGGCTCATACTTTTGAGAGACTCGCACGGTTTAGGGTTTGGGGTCTTTAAACCCTAAACCCTAAACCCTTAACCCTGAAACCCTAAGACCAACAGAAGGCGCATCAAATTCTGATAGTTGGACAGCCTGTCAGACGAAGCTCAAGTCCAGACCCTCTACTTAGCCGAGCAGCTATATAAGCTATAGTCTAAACTCTTTGATTTAGGGTTTAGGGTTTAGGGTTTAATGGGGTTTGTAGGGGATTTTATAGGGTCCTACTATAGGGGTTACTAAGGGGGATACTAGGAGTTTAGACCCTAAACCCTAATCCCGAAGCCCTAAACCCTAATCCCTAAACCCTAATCCCCAAACCCTGAACCTAAATTATAGGGCTTATTAAGGGGGATACTAGGAGTTTAGACTATAGCTCATATATGGCATCCGCAGAAGACCTCGGAGTTGATAAAAAGAAAAAGCTCGTGGGTGAGTAATGCATGGCCTACACAGCTAGGAAAGAAATCGGTGTATATGACAATAAGATATGTACGTGTGTGTACATATACATATATATATGTGTGGTCTTTACTTTCCATGAATGTGGGAACCCCAAAAACGTACCCCTCAATTATGGAAACCTCCGTAAAAGAGAGAGGGGATCTCAGGGCACTTATTGGCAAGTATTCAAAGCTTCTTCATTATGTCACCCTAAAACCCTCAAACATAAGTATGCCTGCGCTGAATTCTTGGCCTCACCTCATTCATGATTCCCGTGGGTCACGCGGTTTCGCGTTGCGGGTTTAGGGTTTAGGGGTCTAGGATTTTGCCTCCACCACTATACATTCGCCAATAGTTATTCCTTGGGCACCCTGTGCACGCACCTTGCACGCCACAAATTTAATGTCCAGGCTCACCAATCACCAATCAACGGCAAATCCCCAAGTTCAACACTTGCGGGCAGCCTCCTCATCAGATAAATAGATCTTGGACCATTCTTTCGGCGCTTCTCCCTGGCGCGCCTGCTGCAATTCTTAAGCCTCTCACTCTGCTACCTTCAGTCTAAACCCTAAACCGAACTATGCGATATGGAGAGCTCTCCTATAGGTCCCCTTCTCAGACAAATAACATGCTGCTTCTTCTCTGCCCGACGGCCTAGATGAGCAACAAACAACATCTGGAAAGCATGACAGAGGCTGCTGTTCTGATCGAGACAGAAATCATGTCATGCGAAGATACAACCGAATCCCACTACATATCCCACACAGCGAAGCAAATCCTTGGAAGACACATTCTAGGTGGGAAGCATTCAATCTATAACCAAGTCCATCCACTATCTTCCTACATAGTTGCTATGATACATACCCTAGGGCTCCATGTTTATAAATGTTACCTACATTGGGCCCCAAAGTCTATAAACAGGACCTACATGGGGCCGGGCGGAGCCCTAGGCATAGCACTGACACTAGTGTTCATGGGTTTAGGGTTTAGGGTCTAGGGTTTAGGGTTTAGGTTTTAGGGTTTAGGGACCTAGCTTACACGTTGGGTTACCAAGCTTGCCATGCAACATCCGGGCAGAGACCCGCATAACTACGAACATTGTATCTGGGTCACGGCACAATTTAGCGGTTAAGTACCATTATGGTAGAGTCTAAAGAGCCAGGGCTTGGGATTCAGGATTTTTGTTTTTTTGGGGTTTAGGGTTTTGGGCTTGAATGCTGGGGTCTAAGGGTTTAGGGAACCACCCCCCCTTGAAAACAAGGACTCTATGAATAATTTACAATACCCTTTACGCACATGTGTGACCCATATATTCCTTAAACACCACTCTATGGACCCTAAACATCCCAATATACTTCAATCAATTCCTTATGCGAATACCTCGAACCCTGAAACCTAGACCCTAAAACCTATATGAGCTACTGTCAATATTGGCCTTAGTAAGGAACCTTTTGCAGTGGACATTGGGGTTCCTCTTGTCGTTAAGTATAGTCCCTACTATATTTCCTATTAAGCAACCATGCTCATGAAAGTATGTAGGCAATATTTGCTGCAGCTGAAGTTCTAAAGGAAATTCGTCATTCGATGACCTCAAGCCATTCAAGGCCTTCACGGTAAGCCCGTATCTCTTCATTCAAGTATCTCGAGCTTTTTGGGATGTTCAGGTGGATTTAGTAAGTAGGTTGAAAAAGCAGGGGGTTGAACTAGCGCGATCGTTGGGCTTATGACGCAGCCCATAAGGGCCAAAACTCCAAATCCTAAACCCCAAATCCTAAACCCGAAACCATAAACCCTGTGATTCCACTAAGTTCCCCTGACCCTCCAAGTCGCTAGCCAGGTTTGGCTGTGTCGAGCGTTCTTGGCCTGGGCCTCGCGCGCGCAGCGCGCGCAGCGCGCGATCGCCGATCGGGTCCTCCGTGACCAGGGGTTCATGGTTTAGGGTTTTGGGTTCTTGGTTTGGGAGTGCGGATTTAGGGTGTGCTTAAGACTTGGGGTGTAGGGTTGGGATTTGGCGGGATAGGGTTCAGGATTTGGGGTGCAGTGCGTTTAAAAGGGTTCTGGGATATAGGGGCTTTAGGATTTGGGGTTTTGGGTTTTGCATGTAGGGTTTGAGGTTTAGGATTCAGGTTTCGGAGTTTGCATTGTTTCTTTGGAATTTGTTCTGTAGGTGTTTTTTGCTTCAGGCTCTGTTTAATAGGCTCCACAGGGCTTGCTTCAGAAGGTTTGTGCTGCATGGTATGGATGAAAATCGTGGGTTCTGCCGAGAGCCTGACATCTTTGAGTACTTGCTGTGGTTGTGGTGGTTGTAAGGACATAGCGTCGAATGGAGGGCATAGCCCCATATCAGCAGTTTTTATGCGGACACTCGAGTCCCAAGTATAACATAAGGTAAGGTCTTCCTCTTGAGTATACCTAAACCCCAACAGTATGTAAAATAATGGCCCTAAACCCATATTTACAGCCATAAAGGCAATGATTCTACATATTTTGGGTTTAGGTAGTAGAATTTATATGATCTTATTTGGTTCAAGTTCAAGGTGACGGCGCCTCTACGGGCCAATGCGTTTCTGGAAATTGTTGTTGCTTCCTGTTGTAGACGATG
>CAJNIZ010047250.1:0-10411 GCA_905231905.1 Symbiodinium pilosum | reverse complement strand
TATGGGGAACCATTCAGACATCCATGCTAGCATCTATGTGATTCGGTTATGGCTTAGCGGTCCTTAAAGGGGGGTTTACATGCGTCCGCGCTCCCCACCCCCAGTGTCAATATATAATGTCTTTTAGGGAGTACTATAGGGGTTACTAAGGTGGATACTAGGTGTTTAGACTATAGGGGTCCTTAAAAGGGTGGTTATACAGGGGATTATTTTAGGGAGTAGTACATGGGTTACTAAGGTGGATACTAGGAGTCTAGACTATGGGCTGCGCCCCTGCATCTTGTAGGTACGCATGATAAACCAACGGCCCTCAAGTTGGCGCATACTCCACGGCTTCTTAGCTTGGATTCACTGCGATGAAACAAAAACCTCAGTTTTTGGAGTACCCGTATGGGTATTTCTCAACCTAGCCCCTCAATTCTAATGAAAGACTTGCCGTAGTGTGATTACTCCCCCCGCACAGTGACAGCTTATACTAGGGACAATAGCAAGGGCGCTATAGATATATCTATATTACCATGATTATTGAAATGCTATCGAGTGGCTGAGTGCCATTGTCTCGCCCATGCATCGTCTGCAGATATACGTGTAACCCTCAAAAAGCCGCGTTTTGGTACGTAGCCTTGCCCCACAAACTGCAGGTAAGTGGGTTGCATTGCCCAACTAGGTGGGACTCTACTCTACTTGCAGTTCAGCACTTTACATGGCTTTGGGCGCCGCTATTTCAATTTAGTGGAGTTAAAAGTTAGACTAACCTTTAGTTGGGGTTTGAAGAGCGATCAGGGAAAAAGCCTTCATCCCTGAATGCTTTTATGGCTTAGGCTTAGGTTTCGTGTTTAGGTTTTAGGGTTTGGGGTGTGGGATGTGGAGTTTAGGGTTCAGCTCCCATGCATTCTTGCAGGTCCCTGATGAGCAGAAGCAGGTTGCTTGAGAGTTAGAATGATGTCTGCCTGGTGACGTGGAAAAGGTTTTGCCTCCGATTACCCATCCTAGAGGGAGGGCTTACCGGTAATCTCAATTACCTACACTTTTATTGGCTATACCAATTGATTCCGGGGAAAATACTATAAAACTGCAGGTAATTGGAGTCACAGGTAGGTACCCCAAACCCTGAGCCCTGAACTGCGTCAGAAGTCATGGCTTTCGCAATAATCGTATTATCTTTTCCGGAGAAGCATACCCAAGACCCTACAGAAGCTAAAGCTTAAACCCTAAGCCCTAAGACCCTCAGCCCTAAATGGCCTTTGGTTAGCTGGGAATGAAGGAACGGAAAAGAAAATGGAAGCTACTATAATGGGTTATATAGGGACTACTATAAGGATCCATTCCTTCATTCCTGCCTAACCAAAGGCCAGTAACACCCTAGGTAAACCCGAAAACCCCTTGCTTTGTTGGGTATTTGATACTTGGACCCTTTGGGAATCATGGTTCAGAGGTTGAGAAACCTTCCAAGCACTAGATTCTAAACCCCGCCGTCTTAAACCCTTTACATAAAATCCCCCAAGTATGTAGCATAACGGCCTTTTTACCTTTGTTTAGGGTGTTTGATACATGTTTCACGATGTTAATCTACTTGGGAGGCCCACGTAGCCTCTAAACTCTACACCTGGGTATTAGATATAGTGCGACAGCTAGCATTTAGGGAAATTGCCCGTGTTTGGTAAGCTACCTAGATCCCGAACCCCAGACGGTCCCCGGTCCCGAACCCAAAGCCAGGAGTTTGTAGGTCTACTTACGTCTGGTCAGCAGGGAATGAAGGAATGGACAAGAACATGGGAACTTCTGTGTTTTCTGTGTGAAAGGGCTTTAAAAAAAGGATCCATTCCAAGATCCCAATCCCTAAGCAGCCCTAAAACCCTTTTAGGGCTTAGGGTTTAGGGCTACGCCCTTTACGGGTTTAGGGTTTGCCTCAAAGCCAAAGCCAAGAGCAGTTTCGTTTAGAGTTTGGAGTCCTGGGCCTTGACAATTGCAGCTTGCTTTTGCCTACGCTGTTTAGGTTTTAGGGTTTAGGGTTCAGGGTTTAGGGTTTAGGTTTTTATAGGGTTCAGGGTTTAGGGTTGAGAGTGCGCGACCAGGCGCGGCGAGATCCCGCAAACAAGCATGGAACCCCAATACTACCCAAAACACGGAGAATCAAATGGAAACTGGGATTATGGTTTGTGGGGATTGAGGATATTCAGATATGGAGTAATATTTTTTGGCTAGGGTTCTTAGTTGTTATGGTTCTCAGTCAGGGTATATAGGAATTCTCAGGAATATTGCTGCTTAGATAGACAAGATGTATGTGTGTCCAATGGGGAGACCTTGCATAAACTCATGGGTCAGATGGGCCCTTCACAGGAATAACTGCGAATAGACAGCAAATGTGTATGGAGATTCTATGGGGTTCATAATCGGGAACATATCAAGAAGTGTGGAACCTGTACAGGGCCTTTGTAGATCGCTGTCCTTTCTTAGGTGTCCATATGGGGATCCTTGCTACATTCACGGGTGAATAATTCATGCACTTCGCTCCGCGCGCAGTGGCTACCCTGATGTTCAGCGGTTTATACCGTTGAAGCTTCTTGAGCCTGGCCTCGTTATAATCCCCTCCCGTAGTATGAAAAGGCCTCACACCCTGATATTCAATATTGTCAATACCGCATACCATACCACAATGAGAGCAGTCGAGATTAAGGGCTAAACCCCAAACCCTAAACCCTAAACCATGGGAAGCTGATTAGTGAGCTCACCTGAAGTTAGCCCAAAGTCAGACCTGGAAATGCAAACTACCGTATTCTTAGGAGATTATGTAGGGATTGGTTTAGGGTGTAGAGTTTAGGGTTTAGGTATTCACTTTTTCACTCCTTGCGGAGGAAGAGTATTCTAGTTAAGCCAGATGCGTTTCAAGTTTAACGAAGGGTGTCTCGAACTTGCCCTCAAGGCCATAGGTACTGGAGTCTAAGCTCCTTGGAGGGGTTGAAATGGGGTTTATATGAGCTATAGCCTAAAGTCCTAGTATCCCGCTTAATAAGCCCGACATAATCCCCTATATCACCCCCTTCCAGGAGTTCGTAGCGGGGATCCAGTTTAATTACGGGATCTGTCTGTTGCTGATGTTAGAAATCCTCCTGCAGGACACTAAGTGCAGTATACCTTGGCAAGTATTGAATTGTGGTGTCCTCAGGTCATTAGGGTTTAGGGTTTAGGATGTTTCGTATCCACCGAATGGCAAGAAAATCTGCAGTAGGATGTTCATCGGTAGCTAGAAAATCTCGCAAACAGGTACGCTCACTGATTCCAACACCTGAAATCCTCAAAGAAACGTCTTGCATAGTCTACACTCAAACTGGATCTCCAAAGCCGCCCTAAACCCTATTCAGCTTCTAGGTACGTAGCCGCGAAACTTAACCGTAAAGCTTGACCGAGAGCCTCCAATAGGGGAGCTCCAATGTAGTACTTTTTTGGTAGTCCTCATAGCAATCCCTACCAAGAAAAACATACCAGTCCCAAAAGAGGGAATTACATTGCGGGGTCCAGGGAGTTTTTGGGGGTTTTGGTATTGCTCTTTCGGTTTTGCATTCATATTGGTTTTGCCAATAAAGCAAGGGTTCAAGTAAATCCAAAAGAAGTGTAGGCCGCCGGTAAGGGCTCTGACCACTTTTAGCGGGATTCTTGGGCCCTCAACCCTAAAATCCCAGGTAAGCCGCTAAGCCTTCAAAACCAAAACCCAAAACCAAAGCCCTTGTGTTTGCTTGAAAGCCAGAGCACGCGGGGCGCGAATTTAAAATCTGCATCATGTGCCCCCAGACAAAGAGATTTTGGGCTTGGGGTTTAGGCTGTAGGGTTTAGGCGTTTAGGATTTAGGATGTACCTGTAGGTAAAGTTATAGCCCATAACCCCTAAAAACACAGGGGACCCCAATATACACCGCAAAAAAGACGTTGCAGTCTTGATTCCGAGGACGCCTGGAAGTAAAAAGGGATTGAGGGTTTAGGGACTACGATGACCCCGCCTGACCCCAAATGGTGGTTGAGGAAACATCTCAGAATCATGTACAATTACAAAGAGTTGCCAATTAAAAGCAGAAAGTACTCTCACCAGATCGGCTTCATCAAAGGCTTCGAAATTAATGCTATGAGTTTTTGTCTTTATTGTTAGTACCACAACCCCAAAGGTATGTATAACAATTTCTTTTTGGACTATTTTAAGAGTTTGTGTGCCATTATTCTACCTACTGTTGGGGTCTAGGTATATCTTGTTACTATATGCTATTCTCGCAGTTTATAGTCCCCCTCCAGTAGATAGAATATGGGGTATATGGGGGTCTTATTATAATATACCCAAAGCCATATTCTATCTACTTGTGGGGGATTATAACCCTAAACCCTATATTCTATCTACTTGTAGGGGGGACCATACATCGCTAACCGCGCACTGTCTGGAGCTGCCGCAGCGTAGGATGGTAGTAGTTGGGAGTCACAAGCTACCGCCGCGATGAAAAATGAACGCCGGCAAAGTCCTGCACGTGTAATACATGATGTGCCTAGGGTTTGCCTTAACCCCCAAAAGTATGTAAAATAAAAGCCTTAGACACATAATAGCAGCCATAAAAGCCATGATTTAACATACTTTTGGGGTCCAGGTACACCTTAAACCCTAAAACCCTACAAACCTTTTACCCAAACCTTAAACCCTAAGCCCTATACCTTTAGGGTTTAGGGTCGGATTAGGGTCCATAAACCCTAAGCCGGCTTCAGGCTTTGCAAGTTCCAGGCTTTCTCAGGAGTTTTTCTCTACCTTACTGTATATAGTCCCCCTTAAGTAGATAGAATATGTGGTATATGGGGGTCTTATTAAAATATACCCAAAGCCATATTCTATCGACTTAAGGGGGACTATAGGCCTTGCAACCTTAGGGCTTAGGGTTTAGGGTTTAGGGTGGGGATTGTAGGTGGCTCAGGATTTCCTCCATCCATGTAAGGATTGGCATACTTACCCAGAGCCTCCTATGTGACTCCTATACTACACTCCCTCACCGAAAATCCGAGCAAAGCCAAGAAGGAACTACATAGGAGCCCTTGGGTAGTTATACAGGATTTCATTCATCCACCATTAAGGCAGGTGCGACTAGCTAGTGTCTCCTTTGATGTGGTTCTACCTATAGACCTCTATGCCCTACACCTTTTGACCTACATTGGGCTATATGGAGGCCTAGGGACTTTTCAGGTGTGACAAGAAATTAGGAGCCATACTGAACGGACCCAAGAAGATACCACCACTTTAAATTGCCCACCGCGCATGCGACACTGCGCATGGATCATGAACGAAGAGTGAAGTGCAACGGACCCAGGGGAGCTGAAACCCTGGGATCGAGGAATATTTTGGGGCTCATGCCCAGTGCCATGCCCACACGTTTCCCTAAGTGTCCAAGGACCCAAATAACAGGGTTTTAGCGCCCAAATACTCCACTATTAATGGTATTTGGGCCTCTGAAGCCCTGTTATTTGGATCCTTGGATTTTTAGGGTTTGTTACTTCGGGTGTAGTATGCTGGGACCTATCTGGGGTAGAAGCAGGCGCTAGCTTTAAAGAAGCACGAAGGGGGCTTTCGGTGAAGGAACCGTCAACGCATGTCGCAGCGTTGCGCTTCTGTGTTTCTCATTTTTTGTTGGCGCTGTTGGGAATTCACGTTTTCAGCGCAAACAGCACTTTGCGAACACAAGTTGTAGCTCGGGAGAAAGAGCTCCTGCAAAGCATCACATTAATGTCTTCAAGTCACAGCGACGCAACGACGCAAAAAATTGTTCATGCCAACGGCCATGCCGGCTATGGCTGCGCGTAGATTTTTTTTCTGGCTCCTCGTGAGGGCTGCTGCCATGCCATTGTTTCTGTGCACGGCCTCGGCCTGCGTCCACGGTTTTTGTGGATATGGCTTGAGTTTGCCCACGATGCAAGGTTCCGTGCACCTTGCCAGGAAACTGCAATCGCCAAACCTGCGTATTGGCAAGCTCATTCAGACGCATCACCGCATCCAAATCATCCCGATGAACAATTTCAGGGCGGAAAGTTTCTATTCTTGCAGCATGGAGGCAAAAGTACTGGTACCTCAAGATGTTGGGAGCCCCCGCTTCGATTCAGACAGCCGACATTTATTTGTGCTGCTGGTGCAGGTCCTCTCAAGCCGGATTGGCTCAGGGGCCCGCCCCCAGCAAAGTATAAATGTGAGCTAGAGTCTAAACTTCCTAAAAGGGGATTCTATAATCAAGGGATTATGCAGGGGGAAACTAGGTCGTAACTAGGAGTTTGGACTATACCTGATGTGAGGGTGCGCAAGCCTAGTAAGTCCTTGAAGTGGCCCGTGGGGACGCATGCGAACGGTCCAGGGTCGAGTGCGGGACACAAGGAAAGACGACGTTGAAGTTCAAAACAATCGTTTTGCCGTTTGCATCATTCGCAACATGGCTATCATTGGCTATCATGCATGTGTACACAAACAGGATCGTAATATTGCCAACGACATATAGTCAGCATCGAGCAGGCGAGCCTCATGTTGGTCCATGTGGCTGTGGCTGCGCCAGGGGTCGGGGCACGCACTGGCGTTGGAAACTTGCTCTGACTTTGAAACCGGTTCCGACCGTCATGGAGGCGACAACAACAACAGCAGCAGGAGCAGCAGAAGGTCGTTCTTTGCGGCACCCCATTCTGTAGGGTGGTCCCGAGAAATCGCAAGAAGCGGAATGTGCCACCTCTCCTACACCCGCCCCATGAGCGTCAAAAAGGTGAGGTTCATACTTGCTTGCAGTTGCAAAACATACGAATGGCATGAACACGTCATGCATGCTACATTTCACTGTACGCCGTGCACCGCAGGGGAGCTTACGGACGGGCGATGATCCCAAGCCACGCAATAACATTATTTATCAAGGTATTCGACACACGTTCACCTCCCCATGTGCGAAAATAAGCCAAACCACTTGCGTCCGATTTGCAGCGGCACCAAGAAGGGAATGCCAGCGGCTGTTGGTGAATGGTGGGGACTCGAGGGTCATTGAGGGCATGCTCGTCACCAAAGTGCCAAAACGGTTGGGATGCACTGGGCATGGAGGCAAACCTGATAGGCCTATAGGCTACAGCCAGGAAGGCTTTGGCGTAGGCGGTCGAAGCTCGCAACGTTGGCTGTCCAACGCAACAATTGCAGTGGCTGTTGCAGCTGCCTCCCTTGCATGTCGTAGACGCCCGCAATTAGTCAATGCTGGGGCATGTCCTTGCAGCCAGCGAGTTTTTTGCTTCGGATAGCCGCCGCTGCTGTGACGCTATTGATGGCCGCCGTAGCAACTCGGAGAAAAAAACTGAGCAACAAGCGTCCCGAAACCATTGCGATCAGCGATTGCCCGGCAGAACAACAACAACAGCAGCAGCAGCAACAACAACAACAACAACGACAACAACGACAACAACGACAACAACAACAACAACAACAGCAGTAGCAGCAACATGGGAATCCTGATCATCGACACGATCATGCGCATTGTCTGAACTTGATGATGTTATGTGTAAAATCTTTCCAACAGGGCTGCAAGTTTAAAAGTGCATGGCGCCAAAATATTGGATACTCGCTGTTTCCAAGGCAGACATACAATGCCGAGACGGCAATCCGTTATTTACCTCAGATTTTTGACAACGGAACCAAGTTGCAAATTTTGGGGGGTTAGTGCATGGAGCGCTTTGCTACAACGTCCAAGATGCAGTGTTGTTGATGTCGGACAGGCGTCAGACGTTTGCATAAAGGGATGCGGATGTTGTTTGAAAGATAAACACGCCAACAGTCACAAAGAAACATGGCCTTTGCGTTTTTGCGGCTCGAGCATCTGAGGTTAACGCGCAAGATCTGCTGGTTTGTGTTCAACATATATACGCGGATAATTTTTGATGCTAGCTGCAAGGCCAGGCTCCCAGCCCAAGCTGGCGAATTGCCACTTTGAGGTGTTTTGTTTTTTTGGTTTTCCCACGTTTGCCGCTGGATTTTTTAAGTTCTCCTGGTCCCGTGCCACTCCAGATCCAGGGGTTCATTGGCAATTGTTTGGAACGCTTTAAAAGTTGACTCTACAATTCCGATATCCAGTCAAGCCGTGTGATTGAACGATCTTGCCTGCCAACCGCTCTCATAAAGCTGGGGCCCTTGTTTTTCGGTTTTGCTGGCATTTCATTGTTTCGATGTTTCTGAAGCTTGCCGCCCTCTCCTCCCCAAATTTTGGCCGCGTCATGTGTACTCTCAAGGTTTCTCAGGGCTCCATGTCAGGATACAGTTCCCAACCTACGGAGCTAGGCGGTGAATGGAATTGGCTGACCATGATGCCCTCATCCATCACCTGCAGCTCGAATATGCGTGACGGAGTCGGTAAGGCCGCAAAGCGTCATCCCGAAACAGGATGCATGTCACCCTGGTGGCACGTTTCCGAGGTAATGGTGCTTTTGGGTACTTAAAAATGCGCATAATGCGCGAACTCTGCCCGGATTCATTCCTACAGCAGCGGCTGCCGCCAAAACTTAGCGCATCAGTTGTCATGTCATTTCATGGCCATGGTTGTTCCCGAATGCTCCGCAAAATGGTTCCCGTTGTAAGGATTGGCAGCCATCCCGGTTTGCCGGTTATAGACATCAGCTACCCTGCATGTCGGTCATAATGCCGGAGAAGCGCCGGTACCCGCGGCCTGATTTCTGGAGGCCGAATTCTATCTTTTTGGAAGGGATGTGCAGTTCAGCTGCATGCCTTATGGCCAAATCGTGGGTTTGCATAAGAGTTATTCCTGGCTGAGCAAGTATTTGATAGCATGTCGACGTTTCAAAAATGCTTTGTCCCTGGTGGGTACCCCTGAGCAATGTTGAGTGTGATTGGATATGGGGCATGGGGAACACGTGAAGACCCCAAACAGCAGCGCAATTGACGTCGTCGTTGTTTGCCATTGATATTTTATGACGAAATGCTGGGTGCTTTGCATGTCGTTTGCCCTTGTGTGCAGGCTTCCTCATGCTGCAGTGTAGTTCGCCTGCATCACCAGTCATCATGTATCATCATCATAGTTCCCATTATCATCACTTTTTGCCATGAGAGATCATCAGGGTGGATGATGGTTGATGCACCCGGGAAGGTTATTTTACAGAACTTGCCTGACAAATCATGGCCCTTCAAATCAACCAACAGACATTGATGGTCAAACACTAACGTAAAATTAGGTTTCTGGTCCGGGCCGCGCCGCCGCAGCCAAATCACAAGAAATTCTGCAACAACAAAACACACAGCCCCTTTTTTAGTGCGGGAGCAGAAACGGCCGTTGTCGTTCCCCCGCAGGGATGTTTTTGGACCTTTTTGTAATTTGGCCGTGACTTGGGCTGCGCGGGGTCCGGTGCGGGGCCTCGCCGCCGCAGCGAAACCACACACAAATCGCAGAAAACACAGCCTGCCGCAGCCAAAGCACAGAAAAATCATAGTGTGTGTATTTGTGGGGTTCGGATTTCAGCCGAAGATTTCATATATCGTTGCTCTTTATTACCAGGCATTAGGGGGGCTTCCCCAGGTTTGGGGGAAGTACAATTTTGTTTGTTTTGCTCCCCTCCCCCCGACGTCCTCCCCAGCTGCTCCTGCAAAGCTTGGGGAATATATACCACCTGCATCGGGCACGGGGGGAATCACTCGGTTCTCCCTTCCTGGGAAGCTATGCTCCACCATCTGTCTCACCCGACTTTATGTACTAGACAGGGCCTTGGCGGCGGCGGCGGCGGCGGCGGCAGCAGCAGCAGCAGCAGCAGCGGCGGTAGCAGCAAATTGCAAGTTTCCGCAGCCGGGACATCATGTGACATCACCATCAACAACAGAAAACAAAGGCCTTGACCAAAATTGGAGGACCGCACCGTACGCAGCTCCGCAAGGCTCAGGGTGCCCGTGCTGTGACGACGTCGTTCCACCGCTCCTCTATCTTTGCGGCAACAACGCACAAGCGCTGCGACAAGTGCTGCGGGCCACCGCGATTCAGCTCACAGTGTCACGTGCACGCATGCGATCACTCCGCAAGACACGAGTGCGACCTCATCCCGCTCGAGAAAAAAATACAAAACCGGTGCAAAATGAAAACATGTGATCTGATGCGGAAAAGGACGTATGTTGTGGATTGAATATAGAAGCCGAGGAAAAGGGGTGGGCAGGGGTGGGAAGGGGGAGGGCGGCTCGTCCATGTGCAAACCATTGAAAGTGATGAACGCAACGAATCCTGAGGGACGAACTCCAGTAGACATGATGCGAGGTTTGCCTTCGTGAAACTGAACCCAAGCATGTTGGTGCCCACCGTGTCGTACGTTGCCTGAACGCGTTCTGGGCTGGAAACAATGTACTGGGTCCTTGTTGTTTCGTGTGCCGAACCCAATGGCCCTGTGCC
>CAJNIZ010047249.1:124081-136078 GCA_905231905.1 Symbiodinium pilosum | reverse complement strand
GCAGAAACATGGGCACGCATGTCAAGAAGCGTTAAGATAAAATGTTGCCGAAACCGGGGTTTCGCGCGCATGCACGCGCAAAAATACCGAAACCCCCAAAAACGCGGGGCAGAAAAATGCTTCAAACCAGGTACAGCTCGGAAGACCGTTTTAGCAATTTTGAGGAAAAATTAACGAAAAATGTTGCCGAAACCATGGTTTCGCGCGCATGCAAGCCCAAAAAATCCGCAAGCAGAAAAATCACGTTTTTAAAAAAAACACCATTTTCAGGTCCCCAACCCATAGACGTGAATCGCTCTGAAACGCAGGTTTCAAGCACGAAAAACATCAAAATACGTAGAATAACCTACGGCAAAATGAAGCGCCGTGGCCTACTACTGGTACTACTACTACTACTACTACCACTACCACTACCACTACTACTACTACTACTACTACTACTACTAGTACCACCACCACCACTACCACTACCACTACCACTACCACTACCACTACTACTACTACTACCACCACCATTACTACTACTACTACTACTACCACTACTAGTACTACTACTACTACTACTACTACTACTACTACTACTATTACTACTATTACTACTACTGCTGCTACTGCTGCTATAATAAGTACCTTTTTTTGAATGGCATTTGTGGTAGGCCCCAGGAGGAATCACTGAGGCCGTTGTTTTGTTTTTTTTTTTTGTTGGTAATGGAAACCCTATTGTACGCGGGGGGGGCGCCAACGTCAACGAGATGACAACATTAATTACTAGCAGGAGCCGCAGCAGCAGCCGCAGCAGCAGCAACAACACCAGCAGCAGCAGCAGCAACAGCAGCAACGGCGGCGGCGGCGGTCGTAGTAGTGGCTGCACCAACAACAGCAGCAGAAAGGCTAGCCGCAAACGTGGCAGGAGCAGCCGCAGCCGCAGCAACAGCCGCAACCATCGTGCATTCACTACTTCTTTTGCATAATTTTTCCAACAGCTGGCAGCTAAAACGGCATGGGCTCGTGTTGGGCGTCGCTGATGGCCGTGGACACCATGCGGGCACATGCCAAAGTCCTTGCTCAGAACACCGCGCAGGCGAGGGCAACAGCCTTGCTGGAACGCCAAGGCCTGATGAACTCCCTGTCAACAGCTGTTGTGACCTGCTGAGGTTGCAGTCCCACTAGTGGACCAACGCCTCCACGAGCTCGGGGCTGGGGTGGCGTCGGCTGCCCTTGCCACGCCGCAAACGGCAAGCCCCGTACATTGCTCCACTTTGCTCGACAGTTGTATGCGCTGCCGTGTTTTGCCACTGCTCGTCACGAAAAACACCATCGTGGCTTCAATCGCGGGTTGCAACCCGTGCCGCAACGGTTACCAATTCGCAAAAATCGGTGTGCATTGATATCGATGTCTGTCTGCAAAATGCATGGTGACCAATTCGCAAAAATCGGGATACATTGACATCAATGTCCGTCTGCAAAATGCACGCGGCATGAGACAGTGGCGCGCATGCCTCGCAGCTCACACGCGCAATTGCGCACCTGAATGGCAACGCGCGCAGCGACGACACCAGAAATGGCGCACCCTGGCTGGTGCCGTCGAATGGGTCCAGACGCCCCCGCCAGCACTTGGGCAGCCACGCAAGCAACCCAGGCTCACCGCCCAAAATGCAGACTGGAGAACTGCAAGCTTCCAAAGAACATCGGAGCCCTTAGCCGGCACACTCAGTAAGCAGCGGAGTGGCTGATGGCAGGGGCCGGTGGCCGTCATAAGGTGCAACCTGTTGGCTTGTGATTGCAAAAAACATTTGCAATAGTTTACGCTTCCTAACTTTGCTTACGCGACGGCTTGCATGTTGTTTTTACCACGCCGCTCACGCCAGTCAACCTTGCAAATCCCAAAACAGCCACAACAACGACAACAACACAACAACTTACGATGCTCACGGCAACAGCGTTGGCCAACCTAATTCGCCCAAGTGCCCAGGATTGCAGCACCCGGCGCGCCAGCGCCGGCTTCACTGGCGGCATTTTCTTGTACAGCTGGGCGAAGGGGGCTCTGCACCAAAGAATTTGGCATCATAAGTTGTGGAAAGCAATACACAAATCCGGAGTAGCTCATTGCGGAAGCCTGTGTGCAATTGCCAGCCCTCAGCCCAGGCAAAAGAAATTGGTGGAACTTGAAAAAACATTCGATGTGCGTGCCTCTGCCTTTCATGCCTTTCCGGGATGCTTGAAAGGTCACTCACATATGTATAATGCAACATGCTCGGTGCGGGTTGCGGGGCATATTTTTTTTATTCACGCCGCGCCTTGTTCCGGAAAGCCTCATCGTATGTAAGAAAGCCTCATCGTATGTAAGTAAGGAAGGGTTTGATCATTTTATCTCCGCTCAAATTGGCGGCATGGAGGTCGGCTTGGAAGGGAGGCTGGGGCCATGATGCGTAGCGGCGCCGCTCGCAGGCTCAGCTGGGGGGAATGCGTTCGTGGCCCAAATCAGGGAGGGACGTCAAAAATGGCAAAGAAATATGAAGTACGAAATGCAACAGCAAAAACAACACAGCGGTATTGTTTGTAGTCGTATATCCGGCATTTACACATTCAACGCGGGAAAAGGTCAACAAAAACAAGGGAGCTAGAAGACGGAGCAGGGAACCAAACATGAAAACCCAGAGGCAATGAGTCAGACACATGGGCACGCGCGGCTGCTTCGATGCAATATATTTAACAATAGTTGAAAACGTTTGCTTTCACATGATTTCACGTTGCGACACTTCCACTGGCTGCTGCTACGTACAACCCAAGAGCCACCTCTGTCACCACAGACCTGTACAGCTCTCTTGTACACTTCACTAATCCATGTATGGCTATGTCGCCCCCTTCTTCGCGGGACTTGGTGTACAATCAAAACAAAACTTGAGGGGTGAAAAATGCATCGCCTTGTGACAGCGTTGCCCGGCCCTTTCGCCACCCTTCCCAACAGCATCAGCTGACGTTTTTTGAGGGCGGCGGACAGCTCAGCGACGTCAGCACGAACACGTACATCCTCATTGGAGATCTGGCTTATGTAGGAATGGTCTGAGACACCTTGTTTGACGTGCATCCAGCTTTCGCATCTCTGCAACACTCAGCCCAAAATAGTGCAAGCTGTAGAGCAACCTTTAAAATGACGCATGCCTGAAAAATCTCCAGCTTCTTCTTGAATGGCATGCGCGAGTGTTTCCAAACTCGGCACCATGGGTCAAGATCAGCCTTGGCTAAACCCATCCGGCGGTTTCATTCAGTACCGATAGAACCATCTGCAGACAGAACGCATCCCAGGTTATTTTGTGGAA
This sequence comes from Symbiodinium pilosum, assembly GCA_905231905.1. Taxonomy (NCBI): domain Eukaryota; class Dinophyceae; order Suessiales; family Symbiodiniaceae; genus Symbiodinium; species Symbiodinium pilosum. The sequence goes on along the minus strand of CAJNIZ010047249.1, from coordinate 132,758 downwards.
TCTCTGCATTCAACGTGTTGCCTCTTTGCCTCCGGAATGGCAACATCGCACCGAAGGGGCAGGGCTTCAACCTTTTGAAAATTTAGAGACAACTCATAAATTCGTCCCACTTGCGTGATGCATGTCAGGGTGTCAACAACTCGTGTTTGTTGCAACGCATTTGCAACGCCACAGCAAGTGTGTCGTCAGCATAACCGTTGCCCGCTGATGTCACCGGTGTTGCTGGCATGTGTTTCAATCATCCGAAATATCTGCTCGTTGCGCGGAACTTCATAGCGTGGCTGCGGCATCGGAGCTCCTCGTCGTTGCGCTGATGAGGATTTGCGCAGTTGCTTCAGCGCCGCCGTAAGACTTTGCGAAGGTTAGGGCTTCCTAAACCCCCAAAAGTATGTAAAATCATAGCCCTAAACCCAACACGATAGCGTTAAAGGCCATCATTTTACATACTTTTGGGGTCCAGGTAGGGCATGCAACGAAGCCCTTCAGGGCTCCAAAGTCTGGCGGCAGGCCATGCTGTGCAAGACGCTTCGGGATCAGTTCAATTGCGGGATGGCTTGGGGCTACCGTTACAAATTAAGCCCCAGACCCTAAACGGATCCAAAACATCCCATGGAATATCTGAAGCCCTGAGCATCAAAATCACCTAACAACCTTATGTAGTATGGTCGTTGGGCCTAAATTCCTTCAAATATGAATCCCTAGATGCTTAGGGGAGCAGAGTTTGTGTGTTCGTACGAGGAAGGCAGCAAGAATTCTACATGTCTTCCGCAACTTTTGCAAGCGCGGAAATGGCGTTGCCCCAGTCTGATTGGTGGTCTCTTTATCATCTCTTCCCCAAAAAGAACGTGATCCCTAAATAAATAAATAAATAAATATATAATATATGTGTGTGTGTGTATACATGTATCTATATCTAGATCAGAATACGGATCCCCGTGTATAAGCGACATACAAACTAGAACCCGCATTTGAAGAGACGTCCAGTCCATCTTTGTTTTGCTAAGCCTGTAATTCTAAACCCTACACCTTCCAAACCACGCTTGAGGGTTTAGGGGGTCGGACAACTTTAAACGATGCAACAAATGAAACTAAACCGTATAAACCGTAAACAATAATCGCCACGGTATCCCACATGAGCTATAGTCTAAACTCCTAGTATCCCCCGTAATATCCCCTATAGTAGTCCCCTATATAATCCCCTATATAACCCCCCTACAAGGAGTTTAGACTGTAGCTCACATGCAGTAGTGGGGTCATGTTGGGGCACTTGCATGTTGCGAGGCCCTGGACTGTAGCCAAAGGGTTTAGGGTTTAGGGTTTGGGGGGTTTAGGGTTTAGGGTTTGGGGCTTAGGGTTTAGGGTGGTAAAATGACGGCCCAGAACCCATAGAAAGGCGCCTACAAACAAGTCTCAATCCCCTCGTACGAAATTCAACGCCCACCCTCCCTGATACCAAATAATCAATATTTCCAATGAGAAATCTTATATCTTGGGGACATAATCAATGTTACGGGTGGGTTGGTGCTAAATACGAAGGCCGTGTCGTTTTATGCTGTTGGGTTAGGTTTGGCCCCGTCCGCACAAGAATGACCACAAATGATTGATTTTAAGGTCTCCAGAAATTCATACATTGCCACCATTACTGGGTGGGGGGGCTAACACAACTTGCATGAGTTCCCCTACTCCCGCCCCTAGACTACGCATTAATGACTTAATGCGCCTTAGTTACTGCTAGTTGTCCCTAAGCAAGTCATATTTACGGGGGAACTTTTTGGGGGCATAGTATGGAGGGGGGGAGCCTTGGGGGATACTATAGCGGGAGGTAGTAGGGGAACCCACGAAACATGTTGGGTTCACATAAGCTCTGCCAGTCATCGCACCGAGCACCAGGCGTGACATAGTTGGTTGGACAGCAATGGGGCCTCACAGATACAAAACTAAAAGCGTCCAGACCCGGGGTGCTAGGGGGTCCCGGTATGGTTTGCATTATCAACGTTACTATCATTCCGTTTCGACCATTCCTGGGCCACAGTCCGATGACATGGCCACTACTAGTGTAGATATGATTGGAACCATCGCATCTGAAGTCGCGAAGCTGACATGCAGCTCTCGGAGGTAATGTTAGAGCCTCATGCAGTTGATATCTGATATCCGCTACATAAGGCTCCAAATAGCAAACAAAAAGGTTCCTTTTGAATGAGAGGGGGGAGGCTTCGGGAGGCTTCCTACAGTCTTTCTGAATTAGAAACAATGTAGGCCCGGCATTACAAAGCTTGGTAGGGCTCCAGCAGAACAGCTTTCAATTGAAAAACCACAGGACCACCAAATCAGACATTGCTTCGGCGCCGGAACTTCTTGCAAGTCAACATCGCCAAATCATTCTGAGTGGGCCGAAAATCGCCCAGAACCTCCGAACACTGTCAAAAAGGCCATGATGCCAAAGACTTTGGGGTCCCGCTAAGCCCTACCTGGACCTCCAGAGCCCGCATAAAAGCCTGTATACCCGATATCTTGGGGTTAAGCGTAATTTTGGTGGGTATTGGGACATCCAGTTATACGCCCTTTATTTGCCGTTGGCCGTCTGCGGGGTATACCTCTTTCCCGCGATAGTGACCTGATTGGGCCTACCTAGACCCTCATACCTTACCCCTTTTTTAGGATCCACATATCTATGAATCTATGTATAGAAAGCACTGGCACCCCCCAAAAAAGGGGTGGGATATATAGGGGTCTAGGTACTTCCCCTTGAGTTGGCCAGGGAAACCATGCTGGAGTTGGAGCTCTTGGCTAATCCCTAACCCTTGACCATAACCCCTAAATCCTGAACCCTAAACCCTAGACCCTAATCAATCCGAATTTGTTTAAAGCTCCATGAAGGAGTGTCCTCTTCAAGGATTCCGAGCCCGAAATGTCGTACCCAAAGCATACAAGGGTTGTATAGGGAAGGGCTTGAGGTTTAGGGTTTGGGGTTCAGGGTTAGGGTTTGTATTACCCGAGTAATGGAAAATGGAACATGAAACGGACACTGGGGGTTATCGGAGTTTATAGGCGTTAGCATGACTATATGCGACTAAAACCCATTTAAGATTTACTTGCCCACGCTGGAATCATGTAAGGGATCTAAATAGGACCACAACATTGGTAATTACTGAAGCTTCTAGAGTATCCTAGGCAAAGCCCTACACATCAAAAAAACGTAAACCGTGAAACCTAAACCCTGAACCCGAAACCCTCAGCCCTAAACCCTAAACCCAGACGTAAGCGAAGAGCTGGTATGCCGCCATGGGAATGGGGATCTCAGGGTGTTTGGCGGAATACCTGTGGGCAAGATAGGGTTTAGGGTTTAGGGTGAAGGGGATCATCTCAACCTATCGATACCTACAGGCGTTCGAATGGTAAACTGAAGGTGGTTTTATGCAAGTGCTTTCTGCACAAAAACCTCCACCTACATTTCCGGGTTCCCAATAAGATTCACAGGCGTTGCAGGATCCAGGGTCCCTAAACCCTAAACCCTGCAGCATCCAGGGTTTCACGCCTATTGGGGAAGTTTGCTGCTTTGGGGGCTTTCTGAACCTGGCTGAAGGCAGGAGCTCCAGAATCCGTCCTAGGGTTAGAGGGTCCCTTAAGTAGATAGAATATGGGGTATATTATTGGGGTTATATAGGGATTATATGGGGATACTATTTAGGGTTTAGGGTTTAGGGTTTGGGGTTAGAGTCCCCCTTAAGTAGATAGAATACGGGGTAATATAGGGGTAATGGAAAAGAAAATGGAAACTACTGTATTATAGTAGGTTATATATTGGGGTTAGGGTCCCTTTAAGGGGGTTATATAGGGATTATATGAGGATCATGGAAAAGAAAATGGAAACTACTATTTAGGGTTTAGGGTTTAGGGTTATAGGGTTAGAGGGTCTAGGGCTTCTACAACAAACATTAGCCGTCCTTCTTCAGGGGTACACTCGAGGACTATGGAAAAGCCTACACCCTAAACCCTATACCCTAAGTTGGGGATGTATTGGGGGACCCTCGGTTTCTGGGAATGCCCATCTTAGAGTTGCTCATATTGCGGCCCTACTTCTAAGCACTGGGGGTCCATGGCAGATTGGCAGTTGGGAGCCCTAAGCCCTGGATCCTTAAACCCTAAACCCTAAACTCAGGTCAATGGTTGGGGAGCCCTATGCACACATGTGGGGAAGGGAGGAGACCCCCTGAATGCGTCCTTATTGAGATACTGTGCAGGGCTATAGGTGTTACTAAGCTACTTACCAAGTCCCCTGACCCTCCAAGTAAGCCGTAAACCCCGATGCCCTAATAAGTGGGATCGCTCCGAGGTGTCGTCTCGAGCCGCACATTTCGGATGTGCGGAATACCTTTTTTTTCCGCGGAATTTAGCGGTTTGGGATGTTGAACATAGTGTAAATGTATTTCACTGGCGCTTGTACAACTGAAGGTATATTCAACTCTTCAGCCGCCTTAAGCAAAGTCCTTTGGGCCTTCTTTGATGCATCTGTAGATGACCGCCACCCCTCTGAGTTTGAATGCCTGTTTCAGGAAAACTTCTGAACCAATAGGCGCTAGGCCTATAAAGAAGACCTACTTGGGGCTCGAAACGCTATACACATAAAACCTAACCCTAAGCCAACTCCTCGCTCTCTGAATCCCTACAGCAACGCCTGAGGGACCAAGACACCATAAACAAGGAATGGACCTTAAATGCTATAAGGCCACATGATTTAAGGAACACTCCTTAGTCAAGAGGTATTAGGTTTCTTTGGAACAAAGCCCCAAACAGTATGTCCCCCGTGTTCACGCAATGAGGATACATCAAGCGGCATTTCAGGTTTGATAATCCATATTGGCCCCTCCACCCTAAAAAGCCTACGCCCTAAATCCTACCTGTATATAACCCCAATTACCTGGAGTTTAGTAGTACTTACCCACTTATTAGCAGACAGAGCCCAAACAACTGTAGATAATTGAGGTTACCCATAAGCCCTATGGGAAACCTAAACCCCAAGCCCTACGCCCTAAACCCTAAACTTTAAACCCAAGCCCTAAACCCTAAACCCAAGCCCTAAACCCTAAACCCTAAATCCTAAACCCCTGAACCCTAAACCCTTAACCCTAAACCGAACACGTCTGAGATCGCCACGGTGTCACGAGGTGGCCGATAAGGGCCGTCCTAGAACCACGTTGCTACTTGGAGGGTCAGGGGGGCTTAGTAAGTGGGTTTAGGGGTTTAGGGGTTAGGGTTTAGGATTTAGGGTTTAGGGTTTAGGATTTAGGGGTTAGGGTCAGGGGACTTAGTAAGTGGGTTAATAATGGGGCTAAGCGGGTTACTATATGGGTTATTGGGGTTATTAGCCTACCTATTAAGTCCCCCTGACCCTCCAAGTAGGGTCTAGGGTTTAGGAAGGTGTAGGGCTTAATTGGGTAAAGGGCCAATATTATGGCTATATGGGAGGTCCAGGATCTAGTTATATGAGGTCTAAATGCGGAACGTACGGCTAAATCTAGACAGCTACAGTATTTGGGCTAAAACCGAGTAGTCTCTGCTGCTAGCATCCCCGTTGTAGGGCGCGGGAAAACAGGACAAAAAAACCCTTCTACGAAGGGTAAAAAACCTCAGCTGTACACGCGCAAGCACGAGGACCCTAAACCCTACACCCCGGGGGTCTGGCTGGTGCTATCATCAAGGATGGGTGTCTGTTTTGGGTTGATTAAAGCGGAAACATTATCACTATAGTACCTAGACCCCTATACCTTGGGGTTTAGGGTTCAGGGCTCAGGGATTAGGCGGACTACCCTGGCCCCTATACCCTACCCCCTTTTTTAGGATATCTAACTTTATGTAGACTGTCTTTAATGCCAGTATGAGGTACCGCAAAGAAGGGGTAAGCGTTAAACAGGCGTCTAGGTAGGTAGTATACAGGGCAAAGGGGGTGTCTCAATGTGCAAAAAATGCATCAGCGGTATCAGGAGCATGATTCCTCCTCTGACGGTTTACATGCGGGGTAATGGGACAAAGACTTCTTATGATTCCCGTAAAGACTCCGAATATGAATTGTATTGGGAAGCTGAAGCCCTATTGTTTGGCTACTTGGATCCTCTAGGCGATCACAGAAGAGCATCGGGAAGACACAGAGAGAGAAGGACAGGAGAGAGAAAAAGGAAGAGAGAGAGAGTGAGTGAGTGAGTGAGTGAGTGAGTGAGTGAGTGAGTGAGTGAGTGAGTGAGCGAGACAGCAAGCAAGCAACGGAGACCCAAACCCTAAACCCTAACCGCGTTAGAGTGAGACCCTGTGACTGTTGCCACATCCTAACACGTTACTGTGCAGCGCACGGAAAGGGAACCCTGCCATGTGCGCAAAATCGTAACATGCTCTTACCGCGAGGGTCCAGGAAGCCCAACAGGGTCCAGGGTTGACGGTTTAGGATTTAGGGGTCGATGTTGTGGATTTAAGCTGTAGGAAGCACATAGGGCAGCAGGAAGGACTGCATGAAAGGTCTGATTTGGAGTTGCATTGCGGCGCCTAGGATCGCTTCAGGCTTCTATTTGCCATGGGGGCCATAAGTTCAGGAAGCTCTAATTGAACCGTGCTGGGAGTCGAGCTTATACAAGGCCCCTATATGACTAAATGTATGAGCTGCGGGCAGAAGTGCTTGCAAAAAACAACTAGCAAGTCGGGGCTGTTGCATTTGCAAGGGGCCCACTTTGAGCAACCTACCCTAAGTTCTATGAACCGTACAGGGGGTTTCCACAAAACTAGGGGCCTCTTTGAGTGGTTAAAAGGGCTATATTAGGTGGACCCCCACCCAGTAATAGTGACTCTAAGGGAGTCCTATTATATTCCTACTATACCACTATTACAGGGTGGGGGGTCCTCCTAAGGGCTATATCGTCGCATAGAGTTGGTGTAGGGATTTGTGGGCTCTGGGATGTCCAAAAGTTTAACGCCCCTTCTTGGGGATCCCCATAATAAAGAGTGGGAGTACCCTAGAAGCCCAGGTACCCATATAGTAGGTCCTTGGGTTACAGATAGTATAAACTTATATAGGGTCTTAAGGACAGGAACCCAATATTTAGGTAACTGGGCTTCTAGGGGTAATTGAGTCTATAACTGCGGGTCTACATGGGGGCTTCCAAAATTAGGGGTACTTTTTAGTGGTCGCCACAATTGAGATTGTAGTATTTGGGGATCTATATACGGGAGTCCCCCTATTTATGGAAGCTACCATCTTGGGGTCCCCTATTCATTCAAAAAACCGAATGTCCTAATATGGCCGTTGGCTGACATCCCGCCGTACCAAACTTACTACACGCAAGAAGCGCTTACGGCACACTGCATCGGGGAGCGCACCAAATGATGATATCCGGTTTGAACCTCGGTTGCGAAGAATTAGCACCATTCAGTGAGTCTTGCAGTGCGAGACCTGAGTTATCCTAAACCCGAAACACCCTGAGGCCCTAAACACACTAAGACTTTAGGGTTTAGCTGCCTAGAATTTGAAGATACCAGATTTGTAGGATACCTTGCAATAAGCTGTATGTATAAAGACTACACAGGAATACATCGTAGTACTACTGTGGATGGAAAAAATCATGAATGGCCATAGGTACACTTTAGTACCATAATTTGTAGCATTCAGGTACATAGGTTCATGAAGGATTTTGTCCCCTAAACCCTGAACCGATGCAAAACCGTAGTATTTGCTGCAGTCTCTCCGCGGCTCTCATGGGGCCTTGTACAACCCTAGAAGCCCAGGTACCCATGTAGTAGGTCCTTAGGATACAGATAGTACAAAAAATTATATAGGGTCTTAAGGACAGGAACCCAATATATAGGTAACTGGGCTTCTACGACAAGCTGCATTGGCTCAGGTCTTGGACGGTTCTTCGGCGCAGAAAAGAGAAGCCAGAAACACGGTCTAGAGTTTACGTAGGGTTTAGGGTTTAACACGGTCTAGGGTTTAGGTCCCGCAACGCCCGTTTCCGACGTACCGTCAGGGTTGCGAAGACTTATGTGTTGAGAAGATACTTAGTGAGAAGCCAAGCATACCTGCCAAACTCGTTCCTCCCTGAAGCCCGACTTGCAGCAGAACCCTAAGGGTCCAAGTACCTGAATAGCATGTAGTTAGGGCCCAAAGTACAAGCTCGCTTTGAGCTCCATACATGGGCGTGTAGCGGTCCCACGTTGGGGTCCTCTATAATAACTAAGGAATATAACATTTTGGGAAAGACATATGATATGATGAGGTCTAATTTGCAGTCCGTTTCAGAGTATCCTATACCATACTGTAATCATACAAGGAACCTCAGGTTTTTTTAAAAAGTAACTATGTGAGCTATAGTCTATATTCCTAGCCTCCCCCCCTTAATGCCCCCTATATAATCCTTCTGAACACTTCAATCCTGAACTCACAGGTCCTGAAAGAGGAGTGGAGAGTGACATTTGGAACTGTGACGCTGGTACATATATACATATATATATATATATTCACAGATACACACACACACACGCACACACACACACACACACCCACCCACACACCCACCCACACACACACACACACACACACGCGCGCGCGCGCACACACACACACACACTTGATTTGGTTAAATGAAAATTGGAACTGATTGAAGCTCAATTTTCTCCAAGGAACTAAAGCGAAAAA